>NQII01013607.1:0-20063 GCA_002778355.1 Clitarchus hookeri
TATTGTTCTACGGAAGACCCCATTTCCTTGTTTCCGTGTTGTTACTATATTGTATTAATAAAACGAAGAAAAAGGGGCACGCGTGAATTGTTTTTAAACAATTCATACGTTATTCCAAGTCACATATTTCCAACTCGAACTGTTAGTAACAGTAAAAGCAGAATTACTGCTTTGCAATCTATAGTCGTTGGTGAGTTGTTGGCGAATAAAAGTGCGTTGTCAGTCACGTTTCCGAAATTACTTTTAGTTCCAGTTANATAGTCGTTGGTGAGTTGTTGGCGAATAAAAGTGCGTTGTCAGTCACGTTTCCGAAATTACTTTTAGTTCCAGTTAAATTAGCTATGACGCCCAAAGTGTGATAACAGTTACAACTACCGTCTCGCAAATGTTAACCCAAATTCGCTGTCTCCGAAAAATTAAAAAAGAGTTAGCAAATATAAAAATTTTTTTCAAGGTTAAATTTTTTTACTTTTATAACCTACGAATTGGTTTGGACAGATATCAGTCTAAGATACCTTAAAATCTGATTAGCATTACAGTACAATGGCAAGTGGATTAACTGACAGCGTATAGATAAAATATACAGCCTCCACTTGACGCACCAGCTGATGGCGAAAGGATACATAAACGAAAAGTAAACACTCGCCCTACTTTCGTCGAACTGTCAAAATCTAGCCAAGTTACATGAGATGGACAAAGGAAACAACGTAATGTGACAAGTATGTGGGAATTTTTCAAAGTTTAGAGTTGAAACATACTGGAGAAATCTTCGCAAGCATATAACTTATTTTATTGAAAAAGAATACGAATATTGCAGACATATTAATATGTGCTAGTCAAATTCTTTACTTTTTTTAAGCTTTGTTGAAAATCGTTTTTATATAGCATGTAATATTTTATTCTTAGTAATTATAAACGTCTAATCCACACTATTACCACCAGAAAACTACCCTATTAAAATACCTATATTCCTGATTCTTTGGAGCAAAGACGCTCTGGGGATGTTCTGGATTACTGCCGTGTACGAACCTGAAAACAAAAAAAGGAACAAACATTACAATTTTAAAAATAATAGTAATAACTTAGATTATGCAAAACTTCTAATGAAGGACTTAATTGGGAAAACGCTGGGAAGTGGAAAACAGTCTAATTGGAATGGGTTTAGTAAAGCACATTATGACAAATCTCCTCCCTTAAATAAAAATGAGTTTTTTAAATAATGTATTAATATTTTTCACAAATCAAAGTGTTAATGACAATCCTTGTGAATGTTACAGTTTGTATGTGAGGAAATAGTATCATATATGTTCACATCATTATTTATCAACAAGTACAGACACAAAAAGTTACATTGCTGAGCCCCAAATATAAATCAAATATGAAACATATATCGTTAGGACTAATTGGAACATTGAAGATGAAAAATGATTCACAGCGTTTTATCAAACCATAAATAGAACATAAAATTTGATTTTGACTTTCTTATATTGCAAACATCAGTCTGCTTATTAAGAAATGCAATCAAAATTAAAACAACTATTTGTATTAATCATATTAGCACTAGTAGAAAAATTATCTGCATTCTGGAGCAAGGCAACAGGGAAGTCGGAGCCGAATCCAACTGTTCACCTTGTTGCGACGTACCCAGGCCAACATATTTGATCTTGGTGATCTTGACATTTGAGCCTGACCTTCGATCTTGACCTTCGAACTTGGCCTTGGATGACCTCGAACCCAAAAAATTGCAGAATTCTCCAAAAAAAATTCCACTTTTTTTTTTAATTCTAAAAATTCCAAATAAATTCTACAAAATTCCAAAAATATATAAAAATTTCCTTAAAAATTTTATAAAAATATTTAAAGACGTCTTTGTATTTTGCCCTTACAGTCAGGTTAACAATTTTTGTTATTTAATTAGTCGGTTCCCTTTCAGTCTCCTTTATCACCATACCACACCTACTGTCTATTTATTTTTAGTATCGCCCACTAGAGCGCACTGGTAACTCATGTTTCAACCATCAGAGATAATATACTATCGTCAAGAGTTCTATCGACCTCTACTGAATGGTAACGATCTCCATACTGTCTCATTGCAAACATTTTTTCAAAATTTCCGGGCACATTATATTTATATTTTTCTTACTCTCATCTATTTTATTACTTTTGCCTAATTAATTGTGTCAGTATTTTGGTAAATTTTAAGTCAATGGTGATTTATTCCAATTTGAAGGCAGTTTTGTTGTTTCAGAAATTTTTTTTCATTCTTGTATTCATGCATTGAAGTTAGTTCAGAGTTAACTTCGCTTCCAAGCCTGGCAGGAAGGTGGTTGCTTGCTGCAGGCAGGTCAGCTTGCAACCGGATGTTAGCTGCCATCTCGAATTCCTGAAGCGTGAGTCGATTTTCACTGCACCTTGTCTGCACTACTTGCCGGAGGTGCAATGTGTGTATTTCTTACTGCAGAACATTTGTGTGTAATTGTGGACCGTTTTCGGTAGCCCCAGTACTCTTTAGGAACGACTTGCGAACTAAATTTTGTCACCTTTGTGAACACGCGTGGCGTGCTAATTTGTATCCTTCCACCATGACTAACCGTTTTTGACTGACTCTTCGCAGTGACTTGAAGCCACCTTGATGTGCTCCGTGTGGGTTCTCGTGTGTGGAGAGATTTCAACGGGTACTTAGTGTTCTCATGTTTTGATTCTTTTGTTCATGTTATGTATTGTAGAGTTTCGGGAAAGAAGTTTTCTTTTAGTGTTAAATGTGTAAGCACTTTCTTCTCTTCCCTCTGAGATGGGCGAGTACAGCATCACTCTTTCTCCAGTAGTATGCGCCATGTTTTATTTTACTCTGGAACAAGTAATTAATTTTTACGCATTCTTTGGGTGTTCCAGACAGTCTTAAGATTTACTCGATGTTTTATTTCAACTCTTAAGATTTATTCAAGAACTCGAAGTTCTAAACGAAGTTCTATATGAAGTTTAATTCAACTATTTATATATTCGACATTTCAAGTAATTCCACTACTACTTTAGTATCACTCCGCCAAGTCAGACTATTCTCCAGCTTATGGTCTTCATCTGGAGAGATTTCAGCGAAGTGCTAGAGCAGTACTCTACGAAGGGCCGCACAAATCACAAGGTCTCTACGAAGACCTTCGCACAAGAAGCAGCAATACCTGTCTCCGATTCACCCACCATCGCATTATCATTGCAATGTAGACCTGACTCATCTTTGATCGATGGCTCTATGATGCCAGTACTAACATCAGGCTGATCGACATCAGGTCTGTCGGTAGCAGAACTGGCAACGGCAGCCCCAGGAAGACACCTCGCTATACGGCGACAGCGACATTGGCGAGTAGAAGCAGGTTCGTCTCTGAAACCGGAGACAGAACCATCCGTGGTGGGTACTGACACGAGTGCCTGACGTCGGCGATGGACTCAGCGGTGTCTGGTCGTATGGCTGATGGCTTCCTTCTTGAATCCAGAGGATTTGGTCCATGTTACAGGGGAGCTGTATCTGCGGCATCATGCGGAACACAACACATGCTGATGGTCCTGGACAGTCCACTTGAATCTGCGTTAGTTCGTAGACGAATGGAAAATGTGCGAATCGCCAGTGCTGCATGCCACCGCCATCGCATGTCTCGGCGTAGGCTCGCAGATGTCTATCTTCTGCGGTGAAACTAAACTCCATGCAACCATAATCTGGCTTGGCATTTGCTTAAATGTTCGTAGGATAGATGGAGTCATGTTGACGATGAGACTTCCAGGCGACGACTAAACGAGTTCGTCGATTTTATCCACTTATATATAATATGGATGTCGATCAGGTGTGCCAACATACCAAAAACTAAATTCTTTCACATTTCGAGAAGATCGGGTGACTTCGTGTCTAATCATAGGCAGCCGATTCCCGGTCTACGGATGTGCTGTACCATTTGCTCAGCAGCTGCACATTCTTCAGTGCACAGGTTCAATAAGGTTCTGACCTGTCGCAGACGTGACGATGTGACTCGCCGTACATTTTAAAGAGCTTGCGAAGTGAAAGACATCCACACTCGGCCAATACATCGATAATTTCCACTTCAAATTTACACATACCATTTAGCCATTTTTCCTGCTCAGATGCTGCTACATAAATCGGGGCCTTTGGGTACTGCATCAGCAAGTCGCGTAGTACGTATCCTACCAGATGGTACGGAATCTTGTGTTCGTCCTATTGCAGTCCATGGTAGCACATTGTTAGCAAGTGTTTCTTCGTCTTGCTCTTCTCGTCCAACAGTTTACAGAGGTATGGAGGTTGGAAAGAGTGTGTTCGTGTTTTACTATCATCCCCATGGATCACTGAGATCTTCTTGGCACGAAGGCATTTCGGCTCTGTAAACCCTTCAGATGACAGTACATCTTGAAACTGAAGATGTTTAAAGGTGAATAACAGTTATCGTGCATGAAAAGTTACATTTATATATACTCTGCTGTGCTCACGACAGTATTTTGATGGTATTGTATCGGCAATTGTACGATACGAGCCGGTTGTGAAGTATCAGGCAGAAAATGTACATGTGCGAAGGAATATTTACATGAATCGTGAATTCAATCCTGCAGTCACATTTGAGCTAATACGCTCGTCATGTTTACTCACATCGAAAACCATGGGCGGTGCTATATTCTTGAATGTGATAGGGCTCAGTATCGGCGACTGATCATGTATATAACATGCATTTTGAAATTGAGCATACATCTGATATGCTATAAGGTACTGTTCATTTTCAAAGTCCATGTTCATGTCTACATATCGGTAGCTTTCGCTTTCAAAAATATTTTCACATTTTCTATTTGACATGTATCGAACTGTGAACAGTTTATTCTCACATTGTGCTGACATCCTGTCTGTAACCCAATAATGATGAACCTCTGTTTCTTAGAAGCAAAGCTGGACTTCACCATCCAGTTGATGCACTGACTCACTGGCAATCCCGGGTAGGTCTTGAGACTTCACTACTTGAAAGCCACATCGCTGAATTGCCAACTTCCACATTCTGTAGAATATTGACATGTTCTGCATTGCTCAGTTGGACATAAGGCAGCATTCATTCGATTGGCTGCAGTTTCAGTTACACTGTCTCCCGGTTTTCTCCCGTACTCACGATGGTGGTCACGTGCATATTAGCTAGAATCAGCGCCAGTTCCTGCTTCGAAATGAAGATAATATATTTGCTGTCTTCGTTGAATCCAAATAGCATGGATAGTGAGATGCAAACTTCTAACTCGCCTACAGGGTATCTAGGAACAATGTAATCTTCTTAGATTTCACAGCCTGCCATCTTGACTGCAGACAGCTCATTCGGCATCAACGAAAGGTAATTTTTTATCGATGAGGTTATGTCCACATCTCGCGACTGATCGACCTCGACCTCATTGAAAAAATACATAATGCGATCGATCAGGTAAAGAATTCCATTGCTCGAAATTTTATTGATGCTGGGTTGGTTCCATTTTCTTTTATGAGAGTCAACCTAATTCGCAGGAAAGACAAGCAAGGAAGAAAGAGATATCTTAGCAAACTGAACTTCCAATGTTAGTGTGTATGGTCCGATCAGGAAATGCTGGTATGCATAAATTTCCACCTTCGTTACGCTGTCTTTGAAAACGACAAGCTCTTCGCTGTTTAGGTAATCTACCATAAAGATTGACTTTGAAGCCGAGACTATGGAGGAAAATCTCGCTAGCACGTGTTAACTCGTTGGAGACCTGCGTCGTTATGATTGCAGGTTTTGCACCGCAATTTGTTGCATTGCTTCTGGTCATTGCAAATCTTATTCCGATTTTCTCAAGTGCAGACGTAGGGGGATTTCTTCGTTTCAAAAGTTCACCAACTCTTCGTGTTGGTCGACGACTGTAACGACATCTCGTGTGCTCTCTTCGCGACGACCAGAGTGTACATCATGCTTTGCGGTGCTACGACCACTTTAAACCCAGGAGGGACCATAAGTGAAAATTCGTGCTTTGTATTACTCGGCCGGCTATTGAGGTATGTGTTACTGACCAAACTGCAGTTTATTGGTATCACATTGACTGGCAGGATTTTTACAGGCCGCGACGACTCATGTGTTTTGCCAGCTTCTTAGATACATGGTTCGAACCCGAGCATTGGTCCAATAGTATCAGGTTTCGTAAAGTCGGTATTTTCGCTGCATCTGATGACATTCTTCAGAGTATTGGATTTCTTCATAGTTCGAATTCTGTGTCGGGGGAAAGCAAATCTTCAACGTACCTTGCAATGTCGTCTATTCCATAAGAGCCCACAAGCAATATTACCTCGTGGAGGCTAATGCCTCCACGAGGTAATTTTTTTTCATCGATGTTTGGTATAACATTGTAGGTGTGAAAATCGACAAAACCAATGCACCATTCCCCCTCCAGGTCGAGTGGTAGAAAGTGTACCACACCTCAGAGCTGCACCCCATCAATGATATCAATGATATCATTATTGATATGACTAATAGTTTCCCTTCGATGTATAGCTATTTAATACAATTACTTGTACGAACGAACCAGGAAGCGACAGCACAAATTTCCACAGTTCCAAGTGTTACGCATCTGCTCCATCTCGTAGTTGCAAGTCATCTTCGTTCTTTGCAAGTAATGCCACAGTTCGGGTGGAGAACGCAAGTTACCGAAACTTTCATAGTAGTCTGCTTGTTTTCCACATTTTATGTAAGCTACCCAGTGGGTATCAGGCCCGGCTGTCATATCCAGGTAAATTACGGCACATTCTTCTCTCTCGGGGTTTAGGGGGAAAATAATCTCGCATGAACACACCACGAAAATTAGGTATATACGATTTGTGTGCCTACAGTTCCAAGTCCATGTTAATGAGCAGTCGTTTCGGTAGAGATTTAATTAATGCCTCTTCCTGCTGTGATCCTTTTGCCCACCTCCTACTGGGTATGGTCTTAGGTAGAGGCGTCAGCCGTTTTTTTTACCCATATTTGGCGATAGCTTCTATATTTGCATAGTGCCTCGGAGCCTCAGCCAACTGCTTCCGTTCGTTCTATGCTGTGTTGATGGCTCGGACGATACTACTCATGGCTCTGATTAGGCCTCTGAGAGCCCCAAGTGTATGTAAAACCAATGCCAAAATCCACCGGTAGAAGTTTTCTTCGTCTTGAATGGTTTTCTTCACTTTGTCATCATTCTTTGTTCCACTTGTGCCTTTATCTAGCTCTTTGCAGCTTTTCGCATTTAAAGCTCTCCCTTTATTTTGCTCTTTTAACCCATTCCCATCTTCACATTAGCTTTCATCATGTTGGAAACGTCCCATGCAGTTATTTTCTCTCCGAGCCCGATACCTCACGATTTTCTTATTGCACAAGTATCTTGTCTGTCTGTTGAGCTTGTAGATCCTTGTACTGGTAATAGGAGATATCGTTCTTCTAACATACTTTGTCCAGGGTGTTGATGCCTCGGTAAACTGCATGACAGGCTTTAAACTAACTTCGTTTCCAGCCTGCAGAACCTGTATATAAGAATGTGCAGCTCGAATGGTAGATTGTTGATTAGTGTATCGACGACACCTTTTCCGAGCTTGATTTTACCTCTTCAAGATATTATGGTGAACTGAGCGCGAAAAGTATAAATTTGCAGCTCTTTTATTGTTCTTTTCAGTGTCATTCTAGACTTGGAACAGTATGGACGTAAATTAATAATGATGTATTTACATTGTCGCTTCTGCGGTTAAATGTTTACAGCTTTTAGCAAACCACCTGCACAATGAAAAGTTCTAGTATGATATTTCAGTGCAAACTTTGCCAGAGGAAGTTTACTCCAAGTGATATTTTGAAGCGGAATTCTAAAATTTCCAATACTGATTCTGTGCAAATACAATTATTTCATAATTTGCAATATCTGCATGTTTCGCAATCTCATTACGATGACTCCACAGTTTCTCCACAATCAGCACTATATGCCACAATCAGCTCCACACACTCTAAAATTAGCTACGCAATCAGCTCCGCAAGCTCTGCAATCAACTCCGTACGCTCTGCAATCAGTAGAACGATAAGCACCACATGCAACACAAGATAATAGTGGTAACATACATATTATCAAGCAAGATGTTACTCAACCCATATGTATTACTGCTGAAGGTGAAGCTATCTCCCACGAATAACGACATGAAAGTCTATTTCCTAATACAGTGAGGTTAATCATCGCAGGACCATCAAAATGTGGCAAGATATGCATCCTACTGAGCCTGCTGGAAGTAAAGAATGGTCTTCGGTTCGATAACGTGTACCTATAATCTAAATCGCTCCAGCTACCGAAATACGAACGACTGGCACACATACTGCAGGCCGTAGATGAAATGGGATATTTCGCCTTGCACGGATAACAAAGCCATCGTGCCACCGAGTGAAGCATTGCCAAACCTGATATTTGTATTTGATGACACTGCATGATAGAAACGAAAGTGTATACAGGGAAGGCATGCGAAGGTGGACTGTGTGTACCTCGGACAGACTTATTCGCGCATATCCAAACAGCTGTTCTGGGACAATGCAAACATGTTTGTGTTGTTCAGGATAAACGATATGAATTTGCGGCATGTTTACGAACATCATGTAAATACGGACATGACATTATTGAAGTTGAAGCATTTGTGTTCCTTGTGCTGGAAAGACAAAAACTGAATTTTTACGATCGTTAAGGTTCGTCCCATATATGATGGGAGGTAATCGAGAATCATTTACTGCATATCGAAATTCGGGCAAAGTAGCTTCAAACTGCGTCTTGACAAAGATGAAGACAGGGGTTGTCTCGTACAAAGAAACGACGGAACTTGTGATGCTGGTAGAATAATAATTCGAAATCTTGGTGAACCCGAACGATCTAAGGATGCTGCTACTAAAAATTTCGTCCTCGAAACTGATAATGGCATTATCTCGGAATTGCGCACTATGTTGACCAAAGGAAACACATTCTTTCAGAACTACTGGTCTGATCATGTAAAGACAGAGATCGTCCGTGATATGATGGCCATGGACGAGTACATAACGCGTGTTCAAAGTTAAATTACTGACACATTGAATGTGACAACACCACAAAATCAAGAGAAACTAAAAAATCTGGACTACCTCGATTTCCCGCCTCGCCATAAAAATGGATGTTAAAAAATACAGCAGGGACATATTGAAATATCTGCAGCGAACGCTTGGATAAGATCGAAAGTGTTTTGTTGTAGGGTCGCGACTACATCGATTAAAGATGGCAACAATAACAATTTTTATTCAGTGTGATGTCGGACATTGCTAGTGACCTGCGTCGAGCGATTCAGTCTGTTCGCACAAAGTGTTTCCTCGAAAAGAGAGCCAGACTTTCTTACGATCTTATAAATAAAGAAATATTTAAGCCCATTACTCGCCATCTCGATGTACTCAGGGAGAGCAATGGGTGACCCTTAGTCACAAAGACCGAAATCGTCGATACTGCTGACTGTATGAAGACGTGGAAACATGACATACAGACAGATCGGGAGGATGGATCGGTTGTGGATTTGCCACACAAAGAAAATGTAAAAAAGAGAACTCTCAAATCCAATACTCTGGTTCGTTGGTGCCTACGATCGTACATATCTCGCAATCATGATATGACGTAAGGTGTATACAGGCATAATGATAAATGGTTCGTTGACGCTAATGAAATAGAGTTTCTATCAGGTGAGAACATTCCAAGTATGTGATTACAAAGACATTTAAAACCCCCGGACTTTATGAATTTATATTTCGCAAAGAGCCCAGGTAGTTTACAGAATCCGACCTGTTGGAATTCAGTAGATTAGCACTGAAAAGTGGCGAAGGTACGAAGAACATACACAACGACAAGAATACCAATTACATATTCTGGGATGACCCAAACGAGTTTGTTGATAGGCTGCAACTACTGCTCGCTTTGCAAAGGGTTGGAAATTACTCACACACTAACGAGATTATATCAATCATCGAAGAACTGAAGGAGGAAGGCTACATAGAATGAGTCGATTGGGATAGCAAATTTGCTTGGGCCCAGCCTGCCAAGTCAAATAATTCGCTCGATGTCCCCAAGGCCATGACAGATGTATTGTGCGAAGGACGCACCCCGACTAATCTACAAACCGATCAGGGCAAGGAATTGTACAATGCGAAGATCAAGGCCCTGATGAAGAAACATGACACAAATCATTATTCCACATACAGCAATCTCAAAGCATCTATCGTCGAGAGGTTCAACAGAATTCTGAAAGGCAAGATGGTGAGGCATTTAGCTGCAAATGGCAACTACATCTGGTTGTTTATACTCCCAAATCACCTACGCGAATATAACTCTACAGTGCACTCGACCACACTCATGAAGCCCGAAGATGGGGAAGATAACCCCTTGCTTCAAAGTGTGTACACTATTCTGAAGAGGATGCAATTATGCAAGCCTAAATCCAAGGTTGGCGACCTGGTGCGCATCTCCAAACAGAAATGCATTTTCGAGAAAGGGTTCAGAGCGAATTGAATCCTCGAAATATTTCGTGAGTGACATATAAGAGACTATGTATGCTCCGAGGAACTGTTTTTTCGAGGATATGAATGATGTTCCCATCCATAATGGTTTCTATGCAGAGGAGATCCAGCATACAAAGTTTCCAGATGTGTAATTGCTCGAGAAGGTGCTTAAACGACATAGTAAATGGTCGTACGTCAAGTGGTAGGGTTTTCCAGCCCATTACTATTCCTGGACCGCCGATGCGGACATCGAGCGGTGAACACTGAAGATTGCAAATAATATATCTTTGTTTATGCTTTTTTTTAATTGTGTTTTCTCATGTTGTACATTACTGAATAAATTTTTTTTAAAATATGCAGCGTGTTTTATGTCTTTTTAATGCATTGATAATAAAAAGCGACCTAATTTTATATTTAAATTTTTTGTAATAAATAAATACTTGTGTTTAAAATAATACAAAAATTAATAATGACAATCTACGTACTTTGTGGATATGGACCTTGCCACCATTTGGTACAGGTAGATAGCACTATTGACGAGAGTAAATTATCTCTGATAGCTGAAACGTGGATTATGAGTGCGCTCTAGTGGGCGATACTAAAAATAAATTGACGGTATATATTGTATGGGGAAGAAGGGGGCTGGAAGGGAACCGACTAAATAACCAATAAAAATTAGTAACCTGACTGGCAAGGCAAAATACAAAGACGTCTTAAAGATTTTTTATAAAATTCTAAAGCAAATTTTTATAAATATATATTTTTTTTTTTTACAATTTTTTTGATAATTTAGAATTTTTTGGAGAATTTTGCGATTTTAGATTTTAGGTCATCCAAAGTCAAGATCGAAGATCAAGGTCAATATCAAAGTCAAGGTCACTCATATCCAATATGGCAGCCGGGTGAGGTCACAACATAGCATGTAGTCGGCTTCGGCTCCGACTTCCCTGTTCCCTTGTCCCAGAACGCAGATAATTATTCTACTAGCACTATGTACAACTGAAATAGGCATCATCATTATGGGCACTCAAAAGACAATCTCTATTAGAAAGTGACATCCTGATAAGCAGAACATTGGTTTTCAAAACATATCGTACCAAAACGGATACACATAAAAATTAAAACAACTTATTTATGACAGAAATTAACCCTTTGCCAAAACTAAAACTCCCTTACAGGCAAACGTTCAGCCGTTTTCAATTATACTATAATAGCACCTTTCATGATAAATTTTGAAGCCTGTCTCAAATTCTTAATAAATCTAAAATTAAAAACCCAAATAATCTACCAATGAACCACTGTAGATGCACTTTATTTTCTTTAAACTGAAGCTAACTTGCGTGGGAAATCAATTTTATAGACTCTTCCAGGGCTAAGGTACTCGTAATTAGCAAGGATATGTTAGCTCTTACAAGTTAAACAAAATTTTGTAGTGTCAGGTAGCGATCTGCCAGTCACATTTTCTAAATGTAGTCACTACCCGCTTCCAGATCACGTATTTTGGTTTTCAACTTATACCGCACCAGTTCCTTATTTTTTATTTGTGTTTTCGGGTTTCTTGATGTACGGCTATGTGGCAATTTTTCCAGTTTTCAAATTAGAATGTAAACGAGATATACCTACTGAGAGTATAACATTTCTTAAGTGGTTGACTTTGTATCCCTTCATATAGCGGAAGATCCTTCGTTTCAAACAGCAGCACATGGCCAATAGCCAAATAAATCTTCAAATGTATTACTCTAAGGTTCCACTTTGGAATGCAACTAGCTGTAACAGTCATAATATTTTAGACCCCATCCTTCATTACCTAATTTAGGTATTCCATATCTGCAGTGGTATTAACGACAAATTGTACAATACATTTAATTTGCAGATGATATACACATAAAGCATCTATTTTAAGTTACTAACATTTGATTTCGTCAAATTTGAATATTATTTGCCCCGAGAATTGGGACACATGTCGTATTTTATAAACAATTCAAATATTGCCATAAAATGTCTTTCACATAGCAGAGCTATGCAGGACACAAAGAAATATATATTGTAAGAAATATATAAAATGCTGCTTCCTAAATAATGGCCTTCTAAATTTAAAAGGAACTACATATCTATAAAAATAATCATGTAAGTTAATTTTAAAATTGTCGTAGAATGAGTAAACAAATTGTATAGCATCGCAATAGTTAGCACACTAATCAATTAAATAAAATACCATCAATGTTTCGTAAGTTATTTTGGTTTAGTATTTGAAACTGGAACGAGACACCAACATATGAAGAAGGATTGATTAATTAATCACACAAATTTACCGTTTCTTAGTCAGAATTCAGTTCAACGACCTTTAAGACGGGAAGCTGGGTTGCCCAGATCGAGAGTCCGCGGTCGCGGACTGGGTTAATTCTTCTTTCCCGCTTAGATTATAAATATTACTTTTGGCAGTATTAATTCAATTAAGAATTTTTTTTAGTAGTTCGAAGTGTTATAATTAATAATAAAAACTGAGGTAATTCTAATAAATCCAAAAAGTTATGTTTAAAAGAAAAAATAATAATATTCGCTGTTGATTTGGAGGGAAGCTATGGGAAGCTGGCGAGATTGTTATTTTCTTTGGACGTATTAACTGCAGTAAGGGGCTACTCGTTCGTAGTACGCCGAGTAAGGCAGTCGTGTGGTCTTACCTAACATTGACCTACCCCAAAGGAATACACTGTCAAAGTCACATGGTCAACTGTGATGAACATGTTTTTTATATCTTAATTTTTAAATGACAAGCACTTTCATAATATTTTGATCAATTTTAATTTAATCTAACTGCATTACAAATCCATGCCGTTTTTGCTAGCTGTATTGGCAGAAAAGCAGTTCAATGTTGGGACACATTAGATGTGCACAGCTGGCGAGATTGGTCTACCTCATTTTTAGTCTATGGTCTATACAACGAGGGTGCGGGTGTTAAAACAGATAATCGTTCGTCGACCCACGATTGAAGGCTTTTTTTTTGTACTGGAAAGACATGACACGAACGCGGTTGGTCCAGCTGTCAGTCACGTGACGGAAACTGCCTGCGACCACCGAGCCAGGTGGCGTAGTGGTAAACCTTTTGACTCGCATTCGGGAGGACACGGGTTGGCTCTCCGATCCGGGCATCCTGATAGCGGTTTTCCATGGTTTCCCGAAATCACTCCAGGTGAATTCTGGGATGGTTTAGTACTTCAGGTTTTGGCCGATTCCTTCCCCGTTCCTTCCCTAATGACCTCGCTGTCGACGAGAGGTTAAGCGCTTGCTACCTACTTGCCAGTGGCCGATTCAGAATTCAACGACTGCTGATGTATTTCCCTGTTCATTGGTAAACTCTTGTACGGGCTGTCCACGGTTTACTGAGCGCTTGTTAAAACCCTGATTATGACCTCTTATTCCCTGCTCAATTTCGATTCTTCTCCAATAAGTAAAGTTAACAGTGATATGAACCCAATCGTTATATGCGGCGATCGAGAGAAAATATGCATTTTTATTAGCTTAAATATGCTACTAACTGCCAATTATGGCTTTTCTAATCTTAGAACAAGCAGAAATTAAACCAACAAATAGTCTCAATCCAATATTTTAAACTTTACACATTTAGTATGACGGTAATACATTATACATATGTTCCTACATTCGCTACCAACATTACTGAGAACATTTCAGTCAGACTGTATCAGAGCTGAAAAAATTAATAAATATAATAAACATCCTCATACCTAGTCGATTTAAATATTTTAAGGAATAGCCTATAATATTTTCAGTCGAAATTCCATAGATTTCATTAGTATGATTAAACAACGTTTTTTCTGTTCATCATATTTCCGCACAAACATTTTAAGAGTGAACTGATTTGTTGCATTTAGGTTAAAAGTATCAAGCTTAACTTTCGCCTGGGACAAAATTAAATGGTAAAGTTCTTCTTTTATTAATTTTCGATGTTTCACGCGATGTTCACACCATGTGTGTCATTCAGATTTATTTGCACTTAGAAAAATTTTCGTATGCTTTGGTTATAGTATACATAAATAATGCTTGTATCTGGAAAGTGGCTCTAAACTACCCATTCAGGATATATTTATTTTTAATTAATTTTCCAAAATCATTTTTCCGCTTGATTTTTTACGCATCCTCTTTCCAGATGCAGTTACTTGCAATTATAGATAAATGTGACAAATTTCTTAACTGAAAAAAAAAAAACCTTTCTACAAAAATTGTTTTAGTATTGGTGAAATATTTCGCTGAAATAATACAACTAACTCTAGTTATAGAAACACTGAAAAAGGTATTTACAACATTTTATTGAAGTGGAGCGCTTTAACACACGTTGCAAATCTCCACACTTTTAGTTAATTCGTGGAAAGATATTTTTGTAAAATGATTAAAAATATATAACAATATTAAACTAGCTGTCACACTTAGGATTATAGTTGTTTGATTCCATGTCAAAGAAAAGTTATTACAGACGTTAATCCATGCATTTATGGGCTATGTTCTTTTTCTCGAGGCAAGTTAACCTACGCCTTCTACAAGAGAACGATTCAAAAGTGTTGAGTGCAATAAAATCTAAATGGAAATATGTCACATAATACTGAGCTTCATGCATCAGCAAACTGTTAGAGAACACCTTCACAAACCGGGCAAGAGAAAAACCTTTGCGATTTCAGTCGGAATGTCGATAAAAATAAAAGAGAATATGTCTGACGTCGGACAGGCGACATTTGAAGGAGCGCACTCTCTGGCAAGTGTCACGCAGAAAGAGTTATAAAATTGCTAGCCTGACGCGAGGAACTGCCTGAGAAGCAACAGTGTCAAAGGGGAAAGAATTGCGCCATCGTGATAGATAAAAAAAAAAAAAAAGTCTACTCGAAATAAGTAAAGTGCATGTCTGCCACAAGGTTCGACTGAAACGCAACTGACGTAAAATGATACATAACTTTTCAGCACCGGCATTAATTTTACGCCCTGTTTATTCGTCTTTTGGCATTGTCAAAAATAAGCGTGTAACATATTGACGACTTCTTCGTCATATATATAGGTTTTAAATACCACCTGACGTATGACCTACAGATTAACTTCTCTAAACGAATAAAACCTGTTCCTTACTTAACCTAAAAGAATTTTAAACAGCACCTCAGTTTGGTATGTTACCGTCTGCGTCATCTTGACTGGTCCCCGCTTAGTTCCTTTGGAGTCTGCAGTTAAACGATTTGCATGATAACGTACTAAATTAAAAACTGACTCAATTAGTGGTGGGGCAAATTTTGAGAATCCGTTCACTGTTGGAGAAAACCCCATCTAAGCCACCTGGTAATAATTAGGACTATTACGGTAATTTATTCAAGAACTCCCCAGCAGGACATGAAACGTGGGACAAAAGAGTGCTTTAAGAGCTATATCGCGGTAGGTTGTCAGAGTAAAAAGACAATAGATAATGCATGTACAAACGGCTAGAAACAAAAATTGTAGGGCCACAATGTTTTATCTTTGATATTTTAATATACAGCAATTAAGATTTACTACGCCATTCTTTTCACAAAATATAAAAGTTTGTTTCTAATCACCAAGTGTTCGTTTCGTAGTACTAGAAGTTTGAGAATTAAAAATTTTAATGTTTTACTGTTATCTCGTGTTTGGAACTTTCGGGGTATTTTTAAACACTGTATTGCTTAACTAAAAACGTACTACAAAGAAATGCGAGATTTTTGTACTTTAAACCTGTATACCAATAATGGCATTCTTACTGTTTCGCATGTTATTTATATTTAGAGAATACTGGGTTACACATCCCCGTTAGTTCCTTCCTGAATTCCTTCATCATGGCCTGAAGTTACCGAGCGTTGCCGCGGAGTTAGCATTGCTAGTTCCACCGCGTGCGTGTTCTGACGTGCTTGTGAACTGAATCAGTGGTTCACATCCAGTATGCCGTCTGCACGTCATAATAAGAGGAGATATTATTCAAGATCTGTTTTCCGTAATATTGGAGGTTTTAGTACTGATGTTGCAAAATATGATAACGTGTTTGTTAAGCAAGTTTCTCAAGCTCAAGAAAGTTATGTTTTGCTTTANGTACTGATGTTGCAAAATATGATAACGTGTTTGTTAAGCAAGTTTCTCAAGCTCAAGAAAGTTATGTTTTGCTTTATTTTTTTGTATAGATTTGGTATTCAAGGTATGACAGCTAATCCTGGTAGTGGGTTGTTAGAGATGTGTTTATATCGTCGTTCGCATAATCATCCTGGTGTTGCTATAAATTATATTAACCAAATTGACGTTCGAGATATTATATGTTGGAAGACTTTTGCTCTAACACGTGACTGATAAGTCAGTTTCGGTAACAATTACATCTAAATAAATGTTACTTTTTTTTAGTATCATAGGGAAGTGCAAATATGTATACGATTGAAAGTTCATTTTTTATATTTTACCCAAGAAAATTAAATAAAGAAATAATCAGAAAGAGTTACGTTGAGAGTTCAACAAACAATTTATTTTGAAAACTCAGCAGCTGGTGGATTTTGAGATTGAAAGGGAAGTTGAAGTCGATTTATGTTTAAGCTTTAGGAGTGAACAGCGGAAGTGTTACGACATAGCCGATCTGGTAACTGGTTGGCCGAAACCACTCAATTTGAACTATTCGTTCTCCGTTTGGCTCACCCGATGTCGCATGAGAGTTGTTCCGATTTTACACGCGAAGACATCAGTGGAGATCATACTTCAGTGCAATGCCGGAACATCTATTATTTTAACTTGTAGTAAACTGGTTCAGAATTGATAGGAAAAATGAATACATTTGTTGTTGGATTTTGAATAGACGTGGAATGTCTTCAAGTAATTGAATGCTTCAGGAGGGCAAAATTTCTATCTAAAACGAGATAATGGTGTAATGTGGCAGACAATTTTCAGTATTATTGGTAAGCGAAAGCGCATAGGTGAAATACGATAGGACCCCGATATAGTTAGCCTTGAAAGAAACACATACAATGGAATAAATATTATTGGCTATTTTTTTTCATTTTATTAAAAAAAAAAAAATATATTTATTGGTTTACTTAAAGGGACAGAATAAGAAACTAATGTGTATAATATGGCTACAATATTTTAGTTACAATTTAGAATACTTCGGAAATTGGAAATATGATATTAAAACCATCTATATACACACACACACACATACATACATATATGATGTGTCCGTTTGTTTGGACGCGTATAACTCCCGAAAAATAAACCAATTTTCATTCTGTTTTTTTATAAACCTTCTTTTCGTTCCCACGAGTGTTTTTACACCTTTCTTTTTTATCTGTATTACTTGCAAAGGTACTAAAATCTGCAAAAAGCTCATTTTTACCATGCTTTCGCGACAGGAAGCGCCTTTGTTGATAGCTGTCTGTTATAACATTTCAGTTGGTTGTTCTCAATGTTTTTTTACGCGGAAGACCTAACATCGGAAAGGTGAACTGATAGATCACATATTTCCAAACATCGCAATGAACTAGGTTGATCACAATTGTATAAGCGAGCGAGCAATACTTGCAGCAAAAAATAAAGATGTTTGCGAAATAAATGACAGCATCCTTGAGAAAATCCCAAGCGAACATGTCACATACAAATCTGTGGATGTAACATTACACGAAAATGAAGCGGTAAATTATCCACCAGAATTTCGAAATTCGCTAGATGTTCTAGAATTGCCTCCACATATATTAAAATAGAAAATAGGAGTGCCAGTCATTTTACTTCGTAACATTAATCCACCAAAACTTTGCAACAGCACATGCCTTGCAATAGAAAAAATGATGGGCAATACTAGAGAAGCTACCATCTTAAAAGGTGCTTTCAAAGGAGAAGATGTGCTTCTTTCCAGAATTCCATTTATTCCATCATAAATTCCCTTTCACTTTAAAAGAACACAGTTTCCAGTAAGATTGGCATTTGTAATGACAATAAATAAAGCTCAAGGGCAGTCATTGCATATGTGAGGAATATATTTAGAAACAGAAGGTTTTTCGCACGGCCAATTGTATGTGTCGTGTTCTAGAGTAGGAAAACCATCAAACTTATTCATACGCGCGGAATATGGTAAAACTAAAAACATTGTCTACAAACGAGTACTTCAATGATAAAGATTTTTAAAATACATATACTTCATTCAATTAATTTCACAGAAATGAATAGAACCAAAATATTTTATGCCACAGCAACGCGTGGCCGGGTAAGCTAGTAAGTCTATAATATTAGTGAAATGTGTATTACTACTTCTTTTCTGATTTTATGTAAAGAAAATCAAACAGGAATAACAATAAATCATGTTTAACTAATATAACGGCCATTCCAATAAAATTTATATACAAAGTTAAAAAAATTTATTATATTCAAGCTTACTAAAAACATTGAATTTATCAATGGTGTTTTGCTCTTTGAGATGAATGAAATGTCATTATAAAATCTTAACCTTAAAATATTTTATTTTAAACAATGTAGGGCCATAATATAATGCATGTAAATGTGGAGTATTAAACCCCAAATCAAAGTAAGTGTATGCAGTTTTAATTACATTTTACTTGACGCTATTCGCCTCCCTATGATATCATATACAGGAAGGGTCATAGGGTACGAGTTACCTTTCTGCTTTCTGGTGCAGGCTATTGGCGCCTTGAATGCTAAATAGGGGTAGTAAATAATAATGTAGTCACTCGGTGTTTCGGTTTGACTGGGTTATATTTGTCTCGAATATAATACACATCCTTTATCGGAAATTAACACATACTTTTCCGGAAACAAACACACACTTTACCGAANACCAGAAATTAACACATATTTTACTGACCCTGCGAGTTGTGAGCCTGAAGGGTGGCTTTAAATTACTCGTGCTAACTGTTGCCGTAGGGATTTCCCTTGAGCGACGATCTTGGTTCTTAGCTGTATTGGAAGTTCTGGGTGATCCGGCGGTAGGTTGAGGTCTAGTAAGTGGGCGGCCTTTCACAGGCCCTCGGTTTGGTTGTTAGCGTGGTGGATACAGCTGGCATCCTTCTTCTGTGGCTGACCCTCCGGATTCAATGACGGCTCTTCTTCAGCGACTTCCCGATATGACTGACTGACTCTTCTCTCGGCGTGGTGCCCTTCATTCAGGCTACCAATCGACTCCCGCCCTCAGTATCGCACTCTGTGTCTCGACGTGGTGGTCCTGGCGAGCCCCCATTCGACCGTCGCCTTCTGGTGCGGGTTACAACTGACTTTCAACACTGACTGACGTTACTCCCGTCACACGACTGACTAACTTCGCGTCCCGGCATGGTGATACGACTGACTCGACTGACTTCCCGATCCGACTGATCCACGATGTGGAGCTCCTGGCGAGCTCCCACCGGACGCCCATCGCCTTCCGGCACGGGGTATTACTGGGTCCGACTGCTTCCCTTCTTGTCCCGCAAGTTGGTTTTTAAATCACTCTCGACCCCCCCCCCCCATATCCTCACACATGTCTTCACTTGTTGGCATGGG
>NQII01013608.1:0-13065 GCA_002778355.1 Clitarchus hookeri
GTTTCAGCTGTTCACGGTTCGTTAAGCACTTTAGAAAGACCTGTCCAGGACGAACCTTTACCTCACATTTTGCATATTCCTGCCGTATGTATATCAGCAGCAGTGATTTAAATCAGTGGAATTATTTTACTCAATTTTCAGAAAATGAGCTGTTACCTACTGGCGAATCAGTGGAGTGCACTGGGGTTTTACTGCCGGGCCAGTGCAATTCACTAGGAATCAGTAGCAGTCATTGTTTAGTCAGCAAACGCCAGAAACTAAATTGAACAGAAGAATTTAACTGATTCAAGTGGAACAGTTTCAACAGATCTGCAGTCGAATTTTCTGATTTAGAGCAGTTTTAACTGTTTGGATTTTAGAGCGTAGACCCGACCACTTTATAAATACGTCATTCAAGTGAAAACGCAGAATTGTTAGGCATGTAAATACGTGTTTAATATGCATATTTCCACTCGAATATTTATAATATAATTCAGGGGCCTTAAAATTAATCATTTTATTGGAAAAATAAAGCCAAGTGTTTAGAACTGTTTTCCTAGAAGTCTGCATGTAATATAGTATGTNAAAAAAAAAAAAATGTCTAGAACATTTTTAGGATCCATGTTATTGAGGAATATTCTCGGACCTTATATTTGTGGAATGTTCTAACATCATGAATCAGTGAAATAAAATTACCAGGGCATTTCTGGATGAAATTTTCGGGGAAGTAGTGCAACCCCGGAAGATTAAGAGGACTATGTACTAAAACATTTTCTAACAAATAGTTTTTTTGCGCGAATTCCGTGTACTCAGTAAAAACACACCCCAAAAACTTTTGCACTGCCGAGATTTCTGAGTTACTAGATAGCTCATGGCCCAAGAGAAAGTATGGGATGAAAGTGTACACTCTGCAGAATACCACTCCAGATTTGACGAATGTCTTTTGGTTATGCACTTACTGTCCCAGATAACGTCCTTCATATGCAACCAAATACGAGTCGTGCAACACTTTTTTGAGGTTTGTAAATGTTTTGGGAATTCTAATTTTTGCCAGTAAAGGTAAAAACCAATTAGTCTAGGCCATATAATTTTAATTTTAAGTAATAAACATAAAGTGAACTCTGTACCGCTGTTTATATAATTAAAATATTTACCTAAAAATTTAAATATAAAATATTTTACTCACTTTTTAAAGTTACATTAAAAAAAATTCATAATAAAATTTTTTTTAAGCAAACAAACGTGCAAATAAAAGCAGAAATAAATTTACGAATGCATATACTTTTTAAATTCAGTGACGGGGAAAGACTCGAAAGTGAACTATTTTTTATTAGTTTTAATTTTTTAGGAAATAATTTTAAAAAGTTAAGTTATAATATTGTAATTTTGGTTTTATAGATAAATATTTTTATTTGATACAAAATCTAGAGTTTACTTTATCTATATTACTCATTTTTATGTTAAGTGTATTTGAAGAAGGAAAAAAAAAACCTTAAAATGGTAATAAAAAAAAGTGCATACTCAGAGCTGGCTTGCCCAGTTTCCTTAAGAGGTAGGAGAAAAATACAACCATGCGGACCTAGTTAAATGTATGAATGAAGACCCGCTGATAAAGATGTAATTTGCACAGTACATCACAACGACGGGAACCCTGCAAGCCAGTTCAGTGTCTTTCACGTAGAAGCGATGGGGCGCTAGACACGCTTTATTGTCGCCTGTATCGTTCCCACGCTTCTGTTCTGGGCCTTGAACGTGCGAAACCGCTTCAAGTTAATAGCAGCCTCAGAGCACACATCCAGCAAATTGACGTGCGTCAGCCTACAACCACGGGAGTTGCATTGGCGTGGATATTAAGTTCATATGGTCACCGCGGACGTGTTGTCCGTTGACGGACAGAAACATTAGTTACTGGAATTGCCGCAGCTCTGTAATGGCAAGGTACGTCACCGCACGACATCCGTCGACACGCTATTACACAGGATATTACGTTATTACTGTGTAGAGCCCACGTGCTGTGGCTAGTCGTCTGCTGGTTTTCTTTGTGGAGTTAATGTACTTCGCGAATTTTATGACTGTTCTAATTACGAAAATCTGTGAATAAGGGTCGTAGAACTCTTCCATGAAAAAAAAATGTCTCCTGAAATACGGAACGTAATTTAAAAAAAAAAATTCCATGATAGACAAAACAAAATAAATGGTTATGTAGGAATTTGCAAAGGGTTTTGTAGAGGTTGCTGTGAAGGGAAGAACTCACTATGGACTGCAGTGCAGTGACGAACCATACGTGTGCAAACAGACTCCGTTGGATGAACGTCACTCGTGCAGCGACGCACGTCAGTTTGCCAGACGTGTGCGCCGGGGTTCAACGCGACTGCCTTGTGCGGGACCAGCCGAGTGAAAAAACAGGGTCTCACATGTCGAATGATTTCAGGCGTGTCTCCTCCACCTTTCACTATATCGCTTTCAAACAAAAATGAACATTGTCCATCTTTGCCCAAGTCACATTTTTCTACAAAAAGAGTTTTTGTAAAATTCTTAACAGCCTGAAAAATAAATGGCAAATTGAGATTTATAAACTCTACAAAAACACAAAGTGGTTTTATTTTGTCCTACTTGCTATTTTATAGTACGGTTGCTTTCTTCAATGGACGCAAGGTTTTTTTTGTTTGAAAGCGATTTTGTGCGATGCAGCTATGACACGCGTAAAATCATTTAAATGCCTCTCCTGGTTGTAATACGGGTCTCATTGTAAGCAGTTGTGTTTATTCAAATTTTAAAAAAACTAGGCCTATATGGAATATTACTGCGTGAATCTCTTTTCAGAACAAAAATTTAAAGTGGATGTTTTTTTGCCAATTATAATTTGGTTATCGAAACACAAACGTGGTTGTTCCAGCTGTCAATGTCAGCAAAGATGGCTTTAAGTATCGCTCTGTTTAAGATATTTATTCATGTGCAAAGTAGTGTTTTAAAGTATAGCGACAATGCTGTATCTTTTCAAAGCAGATTGCTCTATTATAACCACACGCGAAGCTTGTTTGGGCTAGTTTCCATAATATATGCAATGCTTCCTTATTATGGCCGGACGTGACCTTGAGGCGATTGACCATATTTACTAAGGAGGCTCTTTGGCACATAAAACCCTATCCTACCCCACGGCCGGTCCTGCGCTGGGCTGCGACCTTAAGAGGGCGTGGTACATAAATTAACGCCGAACACATTAATGGAAGTTTACAGGTTTCTGGAAGCCATCTTATGAGAAGCAGTTTCTGCCTAATTTTTAGGCAAATGTATTNGAAGTTTACAGGTTTCTGGAAGCCATCTTATGAGAAGCAGTTTCTGCCTAATTTTTAGGCAAATGTATTGACGGAGCGATGACTTACGCCGCACTGAAACGTGCACATTTACGACGTAAACAGTTCGACAGTGATGTATTATTAAGGCAAAATATTTGTTCACAAAGTNACTGAAACGTGCACATTTACGACGTAAACAGTTCGACAGTGATGTATTATTAAGGCAAAATATTTGTTCACAAAGTTAGCGAAAAAGGTTATTCAAGGATTGCCGTTTCTTGGGTTTTACTCCAAAACACTTGTGGAGTTTTACCAACGTGTTTGGTGTTTATTAATGTACGACGCACGGCCTTAGCCTCTCTTACAGAGAATCAGACCGAGGAGAGCGGGGGGCGGTGTGCTGCAACAGGGCAGGCGGCGAAGCTGCGCGACGAGCAGGAATACGGGCAGGAGATCTACGAGGCCCTGCAGGCTGAAATGGACAGGCTGAACCGCTCTATGGAGACGGAGGCCGAGTTGAAGGCGGAGGCTGAGGTCCAGAGCTGCCAGAGACANGGACAGGCTGAACCGCTCTATGGAGACGGAGGCCGAGTTGAAGGCGGAGGCTGAGGTCCAGAGCTGCCAGAGACACGCGAAGAACCAGGACTTCTTCAGCAACCGGCAGCAGCAGCCCTCCAACTACGAGAACTCCTGCCCGNCCAGAGACACGCGAAGAACCAGGACTTCTTCAGCAACCGGCAGCAGCAGCCCTCCAACTACGAGAACTCCTGCCCGCGCGACGACATAATAATAAGTGAGCACTTTAATCCACTTAGCCATTTGGCCCTTCGGATTTCCTCCTATTCTAGCTNATAATAAGTGAGCACTTTAATCCACTTAGCCATTTGGCCCTTCGGATTTCCTCCTATTCTAGCTATTATTCTTATTTTATTGTTTTCTGATTATTTGACATATTCTATATTCATTTATTTATTTTATTGGTTGTTCTCATCTGCCAAGTGAACGTTTATTGCAATCAATTCAATATAGTTTTATTTAATTTTTAAAATCAATTTAAAATTATTGATAACCATCAATTCGTTATAAAACTTTATCATACTATTATTTACATTTGCGGTGGCTTGAGAATCTCCAACAGGGGGGGTGGTGACTGTTAGCCTGGAATTTCCAGTTACCACGGGGAGCCACGGGGAGGCCGTCACCCGAAGACCTTTACCCCCCCTGTTCTTTCGTCAATTAAAATATTAAAATATTAATAATTGCAGTCGGCATACAGTGCCGCATATGTCTAAAATAACATAACATAACATAACATAACATATAGAACACTTTAAAATATTCATAACCAATCTCTCTTGCTAGTAGTAAAGACCCATTCCATCTAGTGTAAATCTAGGCTTTTTCGTTGTTCCCTGACAGCCTTGCCAGCAAGCGTGGCGCTGCCGGGCCCCTTGCCCAGTAACTGGGCGCCCCACTGGCCTCGCCTGTCAGGGCAATCAACTACTTACCTAGCCCCCCATTTATCCTCTATTATACTAGTCTAGCAGGTCGTCATTCAGTGTCTTTACCACTCTGTATACTTGGTTTATATAATTTTCGATATCCTGGTATACTTCTTTATCGTATATGTTAAAATTAACTTGTGGCCATTGTTCACCTTTTAAATTTAGGTTTTTACATAATTCTTTTCTTTCAGCGTCAAACATATTACATATATACATAATATGGTAGCTATCTTGCTCCCCCATACCACATTCACATGTTTCATTGTCGGTTTTATTTNATCGTATATGTTAAAATTAACTTGTGGCCATTGTTCACCTTTTAAATTTAGGTTTTTACATAATTCTTTTCTTTCAGCGTCAAACATTAATGTATATATGTATTATACCTAGCTATCTTGCTCCCCCATACCACATTCACATGTTTCATTGTCGGTTTTATTAATTTTCTTAAGGTAAGATTTCATCTGTCCATGTCCACTAATCATAATTTTGAGGTTTTTATTAAATATAGTCTTATCATTATACCATTCAATTATATTCTTAATGTAATTTTTTGTATTTAAGTTGCCATCTGTTTCTTCCCATTCTCTTGCCCATTCGTTAGTAGCTGTTCTATGAAGCTCCTTCTTTATTTCTTGTATATTGTATACCTCTTCATTATCCAATCTGTTGTACCATCTTATATTATCTTGAGTAAACCCTTGATATTCTATACCATCTATTATTATTATCTCGTCAGTAAATTTCAGTTTAAATATCTTATTTTTATTCTTAATTTGATAGTCTATTGGAATTATCTTGTTTAAAATAACTGATGCTGAGAATGATGTTGTTGGTGTCATGTCGTACAATTTGATCATGATATATCTTTGTAGTGATCTACGTTTCTTTATTATCAAAACATTATTAATTTTCCTGTCAAAGGCTATTGATCCATATGCGATTACACTGACAAATATGGACTTGTAAATTACATTCCTTAACTTTGTACTATGTTTTATGTATTTCCAGATTTCATATTTCATGTTATTACAGAGGGTTTTAAGTTTATCTGCTATATTATTTAGGTGTGGTATAAAAGTGAGTCTACTATCGATTACTATTCCCAGGTAAGTTGTTTGTTGAACTATCTTGATTTTCTGTCTATTGTATTTAATTATAGGTGGTCTTGTGTCCATTTTACCTTTAACTATTATCCCTTCAGTCTTATTAACTGCCACTGCNATTTGATCATGATATATCTTTGTAGTGATCTAGGTTTCTTTATTATCAAAACATTATTAATTTTCCTGTCAAAGGATCCATATGCGATTACACTGACAAATATGGACTTGTAAATTACATTCCTTAACTTTGTACTATGTTTTATGTATTNAACATTATTAATTTTCCTGTCAAAGGCTATTGATCCATATGCGATTACACTAACAAATATGGACTTATAAATTACATTTCTTAACTTTGTACTATGTTTTATGTATTTCCAGATTTTATATTTCATGTTATTACAGAGGGTTTTAAGTTTATCTGCTATATTATTTAGGTGTGGTATAAAAGTGAGTCTACTATCGATTACTATTCCCAGGTAAGTTGTTTGTTGAACTATCTTGATTTTCTGTCTATTGTATTTAATTATTGGTGGCCTTGTGTCCATTTTACCTTTAACTATTATCCCTTCAGTCTTATTAACTGCCACTGCCAATCCATTTTTTCCTACCCACTTTTCGAGTTTCCTCATTTCCACGCTGGTTTTATTTTCTATTTCTCTTCTATTGTTAGCTCCTATTATAATAAGGCAGTCGTCTGCAAAGGCTACTCGCTCTATATCTGTATCTTTTCCGAGACCTAAATACTTATTAAATACTAGGTTCCATATAAGTGGTCCCAGAACGGAGCCTTGTGGACATCCTCTGTTCATCTTTTTCTCATATATGATTGTGTTATTGCAGTATTTAATACTTCTATTGTTAAAATAATCCAAAAGTAAGGTCTTTTCGCTATTTTCTATTTCTAAATCTATTATTTCTGCCTTTATTGAGTTCCAGTTCAGTGTTGAAAATGCATTACTTATATCGATCAAAATTAATAGTATATATTTTGTATCCATTTTATTTATTATCTCCATGACTTCATGTAGTGCTTTATCTGTTGATCTTCCTTTCCTGAATCCATACTGGTGGTTATTAAGAACTTTTTCAGTTTGCTCTCTTATTCGATGTAATATAATTCTTTCTAGTATTTTTCCGAAACTAGATAAGAGGCATATCTGTCTATATGAGTTCGGCTGTTCTTTCGGTTTATTATTTCCTTTATAAAGGATTACCATATTTGCTTCTTTCCATTCNTTTTTCTCATATATGATTGTGTTATTGCAGTATTTAATACTTCTATTGTTAAAATAATCCAAAAGTAAGGTCTTTTCGCTATTTTCTATTTCTAAATCTATTATTTCTGTCTTTATTGAGTTCCAGTTCAGTGTTGAAAATGCATTACTTATATCGATCAAAATTAATAGTATATATTTTGTATCCATTTTATTTATTATCTCCATGACTTCATGTAGTGCTTTATCTGTTGATCTTCCTTTCCTGAATCCATACTGGTGGTTATTAAGAACTTTTTCCGTTTGCTCTCTTATTCGATGTAATATAATTCTTTCTAGTATTTTTCCGAAACTAGATAAGAGGCATATCGGTCTATATGAGTTCGGCTGTTCTTTCGGTTTATTATTTCCTTTATAAAGGATTACCATATTTGCTTCTTTCCATTCCTCAGGGAATGTACCTTTAGTCAAACAGATGTTCATTATGTCTAGCAGCTCTTTTTTGATTTCGTCCCATAGTTCCTTAATAACCTCTACAGTTATCCTATCTTTTCCCGGGGCTTTTTTAAGTCCACTATTTCTGAGTGCTTCTTCGAGTTCGTCCATTTCTATTTCTTTAATTTCCCTATTTTCGGTATGGTTATTAAATTTGTCCTGTGAATTAAATATATCTTCTGTTGCAGAATCCGGTATTAAGATGTCTATTAGTGTGGTATAGGTTTCTCTTAATCCCTTTGTATATTTACCGTTAACGAGTATTGTGCTAATTTTTTCCTGTTTTTTGATTCTCTTCCTTACAATTTTGTCCGGTATATTCCATATTTTTTCTTTGTTTTCATTCCTAACGAAATCTATCCATTGTTCTAACATATTTGATCTAATTAGTTGTTTGTATCTTTTTCTGGCGTTCTTATATTCTTCTTTCTTCAGTGTTTTGGCTCTACAAGCACAGCAGCTTCTATATCTTCTGTTTTTACTTCTGACCATTTCTTTCATGTCTCTCAGTTCTTGATTCCACCACCAGACGTTGCTTCTTTTTATATCATTTTTAATTTGCCTTGTTTTTTGAGAACAGGCATTCACTATTGTGTTTATAAGTTTAGATATTCTTTCTTTCATGTTCATTTGTTTTGCCATTTCTTTATTTTTCTCCAAGTCATCTTTCATTCTATTTTTGGCTATTTGCCAATCTTTTACCCTTTGGTGTAGTCTTGTCTTGTCTTCAAGATTCTTGCTTTCCCATATCCAGTCCCAACTTATCTTTCCATGATCACTAATACTTGACTCTACCATCCAATTATTACATTTCTCGTATATTCCATCTGAAATAAATGTTACATCTATGTTTTCTTCTCCGTGAATCGAATCGTACGTGTAGTTGTTTCCTTCTTCATTTAGTACATTCATGTTCATTTTGTTCATGAATTCTTCTAGGATTTCTCCTCTTTCATCCCTTTTTTTTTGAGTACCACCTTGGTGACTTTGCGTTAAAGTCTCCAGCTATTATATATTGTACATTCTTATCCTCCTCCATTATTTTCTTAATTTTATTTATACTTGTTTGAATGTTTTTTGTTGGCGGGCAATATATGTTTATTATATTCACTGCCATTTCCTCTACATAAATCTTGGTTGTTACTATTTCTGAGTCCGTATATTGATTTAACATAATTGCTTCAATATTATTATGACATAGAGTTGTTACTAATATTTTATCATTAGTTTGGCAGTGCATTGCACTCCAATTCCTGTCATTATTAGGGAATCTTCCCTCATACATGTAGGGTTCTTGTAAAAGAGCAATTCCGATCCCCTTATTTATAATTTCTTCCGTTATGTTCGCTGTATTTGCCCTGGATTTTTGTAGGTTTTGTTGTATCATTTTCATTTTCATCTTCTTTTTACTCTCCATAGTGGTTCCCATAATCTATTTCCTTTCTCAGTCTTTCTTTTGCCATTTTAAAAATAGGGCAATTCAAGTCCCTTGCTGTATGGTTGTTATTTTGTCCCTCTTTTTTGGCTCTTATGCAGTTAATACATTTTACTTCAGGTTTTCTACAATCCTGTTCCGAGTGTCCTTCCTCTGTACATTTGCCGCATACGCTATTCTTTTCTCTACACCATTTATTCGTATGTCCATACCTTAAGCACTTTGTGCACCTCATGGGCGACAGAAATTCTTTACAATTATATACTCTCCAATCGCAATATATCTTACCTCTCTTTTCTATTTTCTGAAACACTTGCGAATTTACTTCCATAATGATGTTATGTGTGTTGTCTTTTGGTTTTGTTTTGAAGAGGACGTTGCATGTTCTAGTATATTCATCCTTAGGGGTCTCTGTAAAATTTTGCAGGTATATTTCTTCTTTTACTTCTTCATCTCCTTTATTCTTGTCAACGTCGAATATTATCACTTTTGGCTTCTTCTTTTCCTTTCTGATGACTTTAACTTTCAGTTGCTTTTCTTGTATTTCTTGTTCCATCTTCGTGGCCTGATTTTCGTTTGCCAATTCCATTCCAATCCCGTTGTTGCGGACTTTCCATATATTATTGATTTGTATATTTTTCTCTTTCGGTCTTATATATTTCATTACTTGCTGTTGTGTGGTCTCGCTGCTATCTCCTGTTCTTGCTATTGCTGGTTCTAGAATTATTACCACTGGTTCTTCTTTTTTCTTCCCCCACACATTTACATTTCCTTGATTCCACCTTCCTTCACTAACTTTTCTACTTGTTTCTTCCTTCCGATGTTGCTTACCTGCTTCTCTTTCTTCTTCCATTTTTTCTTTTTCCATCCTGTTTCGTTCTTTTAAGCGATCTATTTCGTTGTTCTTTTGTATAATCTCTAATTCTTGTTCTATTATAGTCTGGTGGAGATTTCCCATCCTCTCCATTATATTCTTCCTGATCCTTTCCGGAATATTTTTGGTTTCTTTAATTAAATATACTAACATATCGTTCATTTGAGCCGTAGAATCGGTTAATTTTGTTACTACCAGTGTCCTTTCACTCTTCTTCCTTCTTTTGTATTCTTCTTCTTCCTCTTCTTCCGAATCTTCAAGTCCTCTTTTCTTGCCAGTACTTTCTTCGTCCATCAATTCTGTCCAATCAGTTGTTTGTTTACTCTTCTTATTTTTATTTCTTCTTTCTTCATTTATTCTTCTTTCCTCCTCTTCGTTCGTCTCTTCATATCTTGTTTCTTTGTCTTGATCCTCATCTTCCATGTCCATTCTTCTTTGTTCTAATAGTCTTCTTCTTATTTCTTCTTCTTCTCTTCTTCTGTCTACAGGTGGGGGAGACCTATTAACTCTTCCACCCTTTCCAAATGGATTTTCCTTAATGCTTTCTCTCCCTCCTCTTCTCTCTCCTTCTTCTCCTCCCTTCCCATTGCTTTTCTGGCTCATCTCAATCAAAGACGAAATATACCAAAGAATCGTCGGGGGCGGAACTCGCCTCAAACTAGTTGGAATATTACTGCGTGAATCTCTTTTCAGAACAAAAATTTAAAGTCGATGTTTTTTTGCCAATTATAATTTGGTTATCGAAACACAAACGTGGTTGTTCCAGCTGTCAATGTCAGCAAAGATGGCTTTAAGTATCGCTCTGTTTAAGATATTTATTCATGTGCAAAGTAGTGTTTTAAAGTATAGCGACAATGCTGTATCTTTTCAAAGCAGATTGCTCTATTATAACCACACGCGAAGCTTGTTTGGGCTAGTTTCCATAATCTATGCAATGCTTCCTTATTATGGCCGGACGTGACCTTGAGGCGATTGAACATATTTACTAAGGAGGCTCTTTGGCACATAAAACCCTATCCTACCCCACGGCCGGTCCTGCGCTGGGCTGCGACCTTAAGAGGGCGTGGTACATAAATTAACGCCGAACACATTAATGGAAGTTTACAGGTTTCTGGAAGCCATCTTATGAGAAGCAGTTTCTGCCTAATTTTTAGGCAAATGTATTGACGGAGCGATGACTTACGCCGCACTGAAACGTGCACATTTACGACGTAAACAGTTCGACAGTGATGTATTATTAAGGCAAAATATTTGTTCACAAAGTGGATTGCCGTTTCTTGGGTTTTACTCCAAAACACTTGTGGAGTTTTACCAACGTGTTTGGTGTTTATTAATGTACGNGGATTGCCGTTTCTTGGGTTTTACTCCAAAACACTTGTGGAGTTTTACCAACGTGTTTGGTGTTTATTAATGTACGACGCACGGCCTTAGCCTCTCTTACAGAGAATCAGACCGAGGAGAGCGGGGGGCGGTGTGCTGCAACAGGGCAGGCGGCGAAGCTGCGNTAGCCTCTCTTACAGAGAATCAGACCGAGGAGAGCGGGGGGCGGTGTGCTGCAACAGGGCAGGCGGCGAAGCTGCAAGACGAGCAGGAATACGGGCAGGAATTCTTCGAGTTCATGCAGGCTGAAGTGGACAGGCTGAACCGCTCTATGGAGACGGAGGCCGAGTTGAAGGCGGAGGCTGAGGTCCAGAGCTGCCAGAGACACGCGAAGAACCAGGACTTCTTCAGCAACCGGCAGCAGCAGCCCTCCAACTACGAGAACTCCTGCCCGCGCGACGACATAATAATAAGTGCGCACTTTAATCCACTTAGCCATTTGGCCCTTCGGATTTCCTCCTATTCTAGCTATTATTCTTATTTTATTGTTTTCTGATTATTTGACATATTCTATATTCATTTATTTATTTTATTGGTTGTTCTCATCTGCCAAGTGAACGTTTATTGCAATCAATTCAATATAGTTTTATTTAATTTTTAAAATCAATTTAAAATTATTGATAACCATCAATTCGTTATAAAACTTTATCATACTATTATTTACATTTGCGGTGGCTTGAGAATCTCCAACAGGGGGGGTGGTGACTGTTAGCCTGGAATTTCCAGTTACCACGGGGAGCCACGGGGAGGCCGTCACCCGAAGACCTTTACCCCCCCTGTTCTTTCGTCAATTAAAATATTAAAATATTAATAATTGCAGTCGGCATACAGTGCCGCATATGTCTAAAATAACATAACATAACATAACATAACATATAGAACACTTTAAAATATTCATAACCAATCTCTCTTGCTAGTAGTAAAGACCCATTCCATCTAGTGTAAATCTAGGCTTTTTCGTTGTTCCCTGACAGCCTTGCCAGCAAGCGTGGCGCTGCCGGGCCCCTTGCCCAGTAACTGGGCGCCCCACTGGCCTCGCCTGTCAGGGCAATCAACTACTTACCTAGCCCCCCATTTATCCTCTATTATACTAGTCTAGCAGGTCGTCATTCAGTGTCTTTACCACTCTGTATACTTGGTTTATATAATTTTCGATATCCTGGTATACTTCTTTATCGTATATGTTAAAATTAACTTGTGGCCATTGTTCACCTTTTAAATTTAGGTTTTTACATAATTCTTTTCTTTCAGCGTCAAACATATTACATATATACATAATATGGTAGCTATCTTGCTCCCCCATACCACATTCACATGTTTCATTGTCGGTTTTATTTATTTTCTTAAGGTAAGATTTCATCTGTCCATGTCCACTAATCATAATTTTGAGGTTTTTATTAAATATAGTCTTATCATTATACCATTCAATTATATTCTTAATGTAATTTTTTGTATTTAAGTTGCCATCTGTTTCTTCCCATTCTCTTGCCCATTCGTTAGTAGCTGTTCTATGAAGCTCCTTCTTTATTTCTTGTATATTGTATACCTCTTCATTATCCAATCTGTTGTACCATCTTATATTATCTTGAGTAAACCCTTGATATTCTATACCATCTATTATTATTATCTCGTCAGTAAATTTCAGTTTAAATATCTTATTTTTATTCTTAATTTGATAGTCTATTGGAATTATCTTGTTTAAAATAACTGATGCTGAGAATGATGTTGTTGGTGTCATGTCGTACAATTTGATCATGATATATCTTTGTAGTGATCTA
>NQII01013610.1:0-18261 GCA_002778355.1 Clitarchus hookeri
CACGACGCAATAGGCAATAGCACAATACGCTACCTGTTACAAAAAAAAAAGTTTGACACAAAAACTTTATTTGTTGAAGTGCTATTGTTACAGCAATTATCAAAAAAATTAAGAAGTTTAAAAGGGTAGTGCAAAAGTAAGGACTTTAAAGGACCATGCAAGAAAAGGACTTATGGGCTCTTAACAACAAAAATAGCTATAAAGGACTTCTAAGGCCTGTACGAACACTGGTTAAGGTTTTTCCTGAACCAGTGGCTAGGTGGTATTCTTGGTCCCCTTCAGTACTGTATATCAGTAGCTATTTCGATGATATTGCAGAGTTCTTTACATCATCTGAAAATTCCTACGACCTTGACAATAGTGGTGTAAGTTGGCATAAGGACAGAAGTTCTGCAAAGCTGTACAAGACACATCCTGTGTTGCAAGTTTAATGATACAGACACGAAGGTGCAGCAGTTACTAAGTGTACGACGAATTGGGCAGTTCAGTTCAAGACGTAAGAGTTTATTTGACCAATTAACTGCTGAGGAAGTGGTTTCTCGGAAAGCAGCAGCAGTGAAGCGCAGTCTAAGCTTCAAGATTTAAGGAAAAAAGATCCTGCTGCAAAAATGCTGTCAAGCGTAAGTGTTCTGCTTGATCCCAGAAACGTTACAAAAGCAGTCCCAGAAAATAAGTAGCTCCAGGAGGACGTGAGCAACATGCCTTTCATCAAACAACTAGAACTGCAGACATCTGTAGAAGGTTTTTACGCAATGAGAAGCTCTGTAATAGAAGAGCTAGGGAGGCTAGACTGTTCTGAAGTAGACACTGTTACACTTCTGTGCTCACTGAAGACCGACCATAGTGATTTTTGCTGCAGGATGTTTGAAGGCGCTGTGGCGGTCTATGAGTAGAGAGCGAGAGATCCTTCAAACATTGTTCACTGCAGGCATCAGCCAGAAAACTCATTAATATTGACAATGATCAACATAAACAAAGACTGACATGCAGAATAGTATGACAGCCGAGAGATTTTAATTATGTATTTTGCTCACTATACAGGCAGTCCTCTACTTTCGGGCATTCCACTCTTACAATTCCCACTTTCGTACATTGGCTTCTTACTCCATACATTCGACATTTGCGCGTTTGCTTCGTACTTTTGTACATAACCAACAAACATAACGCGTGCATGCCTCCATCAAGACAAACGCAAACATCAAAGATATATGGATTGTTTATATTCTGTAGGTTTTGTCTTTGCAAATAACATTGAGGCAAAGTTGACTTTTACATAGACCTCTGGTGTAGATATGTGTAACCATGTTTTCAATATAACTGAACAAGATTAATGTACAGATGCAAATGTATGTAGTCTGACGTGTTACTACGCTATGGTGATTCGACGTATTAATGCCATTCTGTTTATAACTCCCATTGTTTTTATTACAGTGTTTAGTTTCCTTTCAAGTTACTTTTCTAGCCTATTTTTTGTTGTTGTTTATCTATTGGTGCACGTACGTAATTATTTCACTACGCCATGAATAAGAAACTTAAAAACTTAAGTAATGAAGACTCTGTGTGCAAGAAAGAAACAAAACATGGAAATAACGTACAAATGAAATTAGAAATTATCACGCAATCGGAAAGTGGATAATCATTTGCAGCTATAGGACGGTCTCTCAACCTGAGCCGATCCACTGTGTGTTCCATTGTAAAAAGTAAAGACAACATAAGGGACTATGTTATAAATTCAGGAAATCTTTCTTCCAAGATAATTTCAAAACGGCGGGGTGCAGTGATGGGAGAGATGGAATGGTCCTTAAAAGTGTGGGTAGACAATCAACACCAGAAAAATATCCCCATCAGCATCGCAATAATTCAAGGCAAAGATCTAAGTTTGTATGGAGTTTGGAAAAAACAGCTTTGCGAGTCAGCTGCTAATGCTCCAAAGTTTAAAGCGAGCAAAGGCTGGTTTGACCAGTTTAAGTCAAGGACAGGCCTGCCAGTGCAGATACTGAAGCTGCCAAAAATTTTATTAAAACTTTTGAGAACATTGTTGACGAGGGAAACTACTCATCACACCACATTTTTAAAGTTGATGAAACATGCTTATTCTGGGGGGAAAAAAAAAATGTCTTCAAGAACTTACCTGGCAAAAGACAGATTTCTACTGGGTGGTAAAGCTACAGGTGATTGTAAACTAAAACCTCAGTGTAAAGAAACCCTACATAAACACTTCCAGTCATATGGAAATCAAACTCAAAAGGTTGGGTTACTTCAACATTATTTAAGGACTGGTTTGTGAATCATTTTGTTCCTGAAGTGAAAGATTATAGTAAGCAAAAGAATTTGGCATTCAAGGCACTGTTACTGTTGGATAATGCACCCGGACATCCACAGGCATTCCAAGATTTATGTCCAGAGGTAAAGGTCATATTCTTGCCTCCAAACACCACAAGTTTAATCCAGCCAATGAATCAGACTGATTTCAACTTTCAAAAGATATTAAACGAGGAGAATAATCAACAAAGCTGTCAAGGCAACAGATGGTGATGGAAGACCAACTCTAAAGGAATTCTGGCAAAACTACAATGTCCTTAATGTCGTCACCAATATTTCTCTCTCTTAGAAATAAATAAAGACATCTAAAATGAGCAGTTGCTGGAATAAGTTATGACTTTCCTGGTGCCAAACTTCATAGTTTTTGAGGAGACCTCGGAAAGCACAACAGAACAAATTGTTAAAGATATGCATCAGCTGGATATGGAAGTTACTTCTGAAGATGATGATCTGATGGGCTCACATTCAGAGCCATTGACTAATATCTACTTGCTTTTCAAGAGGCAAATTCATCAGCAGCTACAGCTGCTCAAAATGATGGGTGTCCAGAACTAACAAAAACCCCTACCAGGGGAAAAAATCAACAACTCTTCTAAACTAAAAAATCTTGAAAACTATTAAATCATCTTTGAAGAAAATGATCCAGATGAAGAGGAGAGTTCTCGAGTTCATCAAGCTGTTGAAGCAGCTACAATGTGCTACATACAATTGTATGAAAAGAAGGGTGGAGTTCAACTGTCGCTAAATAACTTTTCCTGCAAATCTGATAAGTCATCCACACCAGGTCCCAGTGATTGTTAAACAGACTACATACTATTCCACAGAGAGCGTATGTATGTATGTATGTATGTATGTATGTATGTTGTATGTATGTATGGATGTATAAATGTATGTATGGATGTATAAATGTATGTATGCATGCATATGTATGTATGCATGCATGCATGCACCCACTGTAATTAGTCAAATGTCTGTGCATAAATTTGTCTTTTCAATTGTTTTAACTGTTGGCTATATACAAACACTTTTAAAATTGTATGCATAATCTTTTTTCCTAGGTGCAAATATATTGCTTTGAATATTTTCTTTGTTTAGTTAAGTTTTTTTTTCCCATCTAGGAACAGAACCTCATTTATCACATGAATGTAATGGTTCTACTTTCATACACAAAATTAGAAAAGCATTATGTCTGAAAGTAGAGGACTGCCTGTACAGAGTTAAACCACATATGTAATATTCCAACATGTATTATCTAGTAGTTAGTTTAAAGATCAAGTGACTTTAGAAAATTAATTGAAGTAGAAACTTATAGTTTTATAATTTTTTTGCTAGTAAACATAGTAAAAAATGCACTAATTTTATAAAACCATAAAACACCGACAGCACTAATTTTAAAAATTAAATGACAAAAAATAAAATCGGATTTTCCCACCACTAATTATATGTGGGTACAATAAGTATTGTGGAAGTTTCGGAATATAAGAGAGACTACGTTCATGACAATATTTCGCCATTTTAAGCTTCCTGGCACGACTCTTTTCAGAGATTTGTGGATTTGTTGAAATAAATACTATCTAGGTGAGTGTTCTATATTGGGAGAAACTGAATAATATCTCAATTTTATTTCTCTGGTAAAAATGCCTTCCGTTACTGTACACATGGACGGTACAGCAGAGTGGCTATCACCACTCTGCAGGTTCCGATATCAGTCACTAGATGTCAGCCACTTTGCTTCGCATCTCCCATAGATGGTTCACAGTAAACTGAGCACTTTCAAAATGCACCTGCGGGGGAGGAAAAAAATTGCTTTTAATAGCTTGTATTTTATCGCACATACTGACGGTCATGTTCCTAGTTAAGTTGTTTGCGAAAAAATAAAATAGGTTATTTTAATGTCATCCTGAAAGTATAACTTTCACATGCAATCACTGTATTTATTAAAAAATATTTGGTTTTGTTTATTTGCAGATTAGAGTAAGAATTCACATGTTTAAATTTTAACAATAACGATTTCAGTTGCATGTGACTGGTGCATGAATAAAAATGAGGTCAGTGGCGATGCTAATTTTACGTAAGATGGAAGAACACAAAATCTACACAGAAGCGTTGTCCTGTGTGTGTGTGCGCGTGTGTGTGTGTGTACACACGCACACACAAGTCGACAAGTACTACACTGCAAGTACTTGAATTCCTGTCCTTTTACATATTTTTGGTAGAATGGCAGCCTACTTGCAACCTTATCTAAGAAGCGTAACTTACGCACGGCTTTCAACAGTACTCGGCAATTAATAGACTATCAAGAGTGCACTTACAGCTATGAGCACGTGTATCACTGTGCAAGCACTCTAGTTTGAGGTTCATCCATCACCATTAATCATGAATATCTGCATGCAATAAATGTCTCCGATGAGTTAGTAAATAAGCTGGAGCTTGAGTAGGGTCCTCCAAACAGATTATTTTACCAGCCAAGGTGTCCACTGAAATTCCATTTTGTAATTCCCCGACTTTTCCTGGTTTTCCAGGCAGAATCTTGCCATTTTCCCTGACCTATTTTCAGGACTGAAACCTTCCAATACCATATTTTCCCACAGCTGGCAGAACAAATATACTATCAGTGAAGTCTGATTAAATTAAGCTACACAAAACAAGGCACTTTATTCATTCCATTAATACTTCTCACAATACATGCTGTTGAATTCATGCGAGTGCCCATTACAAACACAATTACTTCTATTTTGTACGTACAGACCCTATGTCATTAGGCAAAGATGCAGTATTGCCAGTCAACAAACTTAAAAATTGACATTTTAAAATGCACACGCTTGTAATTACATTAACCTGTATTCACACAAATAACAATTTTTGCAGAGTAGCAATTATTTAAATTTTCCCCAACCCAGGTGAAAATTCCCTGACATTTCCCCAACTTTTCCCCATCACATGAAAATTCCCGACTTTGCCCCCTGTGACTGGACACCCTGTTATAAGCAACGTAACGTAATTCCACATAATTGCAAGAAGGACTGAACTGCAAGTAGTTCAATTACAGTAACGTAAGGACTTTATTACTTAAGTGGATCATTTTTGGACATGAAACATTTTGCTGCATCGTTTATTAACTTAACTTCACAGAGTTACAAAATGAAATGTTTTTTGAGCTAACTCAATTACACTGATAAACACAACTTTCCTTTAAAAAAAATGCAAGCTTTAATTACCCTTTCATTTTCCTGGGAAGATATGTAAAACGGGACACACTTTTTTTTACCAGACAATCCTGTAAACATGTTTAAATTAAACAAAGCGATTTTTTAAAATTTTACATACCTTAATTATTGCAAACCTAGAGCCATTTTGAAACTTTCGCAATATTTGCACGGTGGCATGTAAATTAGCAGCACATTTAGAAGGTAACACCATGAAATGGTCAGCTTTGATATTAAAACTACCAATTTAATTGTTAATATTGCTGCACAGTACAATGTATTCACATTTGTGTCTTATGGACAACAAATTGAATGCAGTTTCTATCTTCACTTTGTGATCAGTCATTTTATCCAACTGTGAATTCCCAGAAATAATTTTGATAGCATGTACAGTGATGTAATTAAGAGCAGTTAAATTGTTCAACAGAGTAAAACATAAATTATTTTATGGGAAACTGAACGTTATAAATATGTGTGTGATCTGCTGTGCAACTAAAAATACTTTCATGGATTGATATTTAAAAAATACGTATTTGCTATTTCATCATCTTTCTTAATAGCTGGGAAACTGACGATTTTATTCTGAGACCTTGTAATTAGATATGTATCAGTTAATTAAAATGTGGGAAAAATGGTTTCTAGCTAATAAATCTTTGAGAAAACCTGCTCAGTGTGCTAAAATGTCCAATTCATGGAACATAAACCGGAAAAAAATTACGAGTTCCTGAATCAGATAAGGTGAGTGTTTAAAGACATTCAATGTTTTTGAGCAATTTTGGTAATCAAACCTAAAGCTGACCACACTATTGCTCAAGGCAATTACTTTTTGATGCTGTCTATACAAGTTGAGTGCGTCTCATGATAAGGTTAATGTAGCAGCTTCTTGGCAAGATAAAAAAAATGCTAGGAGCGTGTGAAGTACTTTTAAAAAGATGCGGATAGCTGCTTACCATTTTTAATTTTGCCTAGGCTTGCCAGTATAGAAAAACATTTCACTTTGTTTCAATGTAAAAGGAGACTGGCACTTGCATACAACCAAATGGAACATCAACAAAAAAAGATTTGTTTCATTTCAGTTACAGGCTACAATTTTTTAGGCTAGATTTAAAGGTTCACTATTCAATCTGAACAGCATTTTCTTTGGCCAATTTACAGACTTTCAGTGAGAGTTATACAAACTTCATTTTTTTACTGGTGTCGTGTATAATCTACACGACATTCCTGATGTTCAGTTTTAAAATAATTTAACTGTGAAAAAAAAAACCGTGAACGACAAAGACTTGCTTATGTCGCAGCAAAGTGCAATACAGGGAAAAACACGGATATCTAATTTTCAAATACAATACTTTTACATCTCGTATATTTTACCACAACAGAGTATTTCAGAGCTAATGCTGTCATGAGGGTCTTCTGAAACATTCAAATAATGCAATTCAATTTACTCACAATTAAGTTATGAACAACCTAAAGTCTATGAGATGCACACCAATATTTTTGTAACCAGGACTATAATCTAAATATTGTAGGACTTTCCAAACAGTGTCGGTGGACAAATGTAAATCAGTACAGTATAGTAGAAAAAAATACAATCCCACAGTCAATTTCTTCACTACAATATGTTTTCACAAGCACAAGCGCGGGGTGCAGACAGACTTATTTTGCGATGAAGCGACTAAGCTGTCAAATTAACCACGAGTATCCAGCAGCACATTACACACACAAACAACACAAAACATGCGCATGCAACAAACAGCAAAAGCAGAGCGAGGCGCATTACAGTTCGTTAGTACAACGATGCAATAGGGACAGCGAACGCAGGAGGCGGCAGGCTGGTTCGACACACACACACAAAAACTAAGATATTGCAGTGTACACTAGAAAATCATTACATTCTAACCTTGATTAAAATATGCTTACTATTGTTTTTATGAATATATAGTGTATAGTTATGCTGAACGACCACAAGAAATCTTCCATTAAAACAGTGTTCAAAAAAAGTTCACATCATTTTCCCTGCATCCATAGCCTTATATAGTTCCAGTCCTACTGCACATTACCTAAATGTACCTATACGCATAGTCTTCAGTATTAATATCTACCTGTTGCACATTGAATGAAGAAGCATAGTATAAAAACAAAAAATTTCATACCACAATCCATCACTGATGTGTCCACGAGTCTTTTCACATGGCATTTAAAAGTGTGCATGTGGGATCCCAAACTTCAGGAGTCCTAAGTTATTCAGTCATATCTGCCAACACTTTCACGAGAAAAAAAATTGTTTGTTCTCTACAGGTTTGCATTATTTTTTCTTCTTATGGTCCCTCAAAAAAATGATCTATTGAGTTTTTAATACATTATGCAGACAGTAATACGCAATCGTGAAAACTCAGCAACGAGTAGCTAAATCTGGTTGCACCATCTATATACTTCTGGTCATCTACCACTTCTCTTTACCAAGTTTACAACCCTAATCACCACATTTCTTACCTCTCCCTCAAACTCTCCCATCATCTTCCTCTCGGTGTTTTGTCCTCCACATATCATAGCATCTCCTTTCCCATTCTTATCACAAGGCCACGCCAGGACGGGAATAATAAAGTGGTGAAACTATACCCACGTTGGCAATCCCGACACTCCTCCGTGAAAAGCAAATGTCTTCAGACATATATCACGAACATCAGGATGTTTACACATGCAATAGAAGGGGCCCTATGTAAAAACACATTTCCAACAAACCGCTACCAGGATTAGCTTTCATACCCTGCAAACCACATCTATAGAAAAAAGAAACCTAACGCNCATTTCCAACAAACCGCTACCAGGATTAGCTTTCATACCCTGCAAACCACATCTATAGAAAAAAGAAACCTAACGTGTAACTTGTTAAACCACATCATCTTGTTTTACTACACGACTACTTAAATCCACCAATAATACTGAATATTTTCTTTGGGTAATATCTTCCTTCTTCTGTAGTAGTGTCTTCGTGGCATACTACAGAGTTCTTTAGGTTGTCACTTTCTTTAACACAATTTCCAAATTACGTATCACTATAGGAGTTAACAGTATAATATTTTTGGTTATTTTAATAGTTTATTAACATAGAGATCACGTGCAAATATTTTTTATTTGTTTCTATATTCCGTTCACAGTTTCTTTGGATGTTTTGAAATGAACCTTAAAAAAATCAATCTAGGAATAACATGTCAACCTGTTTTTCCAAAAACTTTTATATAACACTGTGATTAACTTTAAAGTATTGTATTCTTCAATAAAATGCAGTGAGAGCAGCGATGTGATTGCAGCGGCTAGTAAGAAATACCTCACAGTTAAAATATTGATTTAACCTAGTTTTTTAGTATGACATTTTTAAATTAAACACTGTCTATTGATATATTTAAAATTTTAGGTAGCACTGTAGGAAACACATATCATGAATATAGTTAAAAATCAGGGACATCAAATTCAATTCCTTGATACACCCGATTCATTTGCATTATGAGAATCTAGTGTCGACTACCTCAATCTCAATTCCTATAAGTTACCATCAAACGAGGTTAGGTTTAACCATAGCGCATTTCAAGTCTTGGCAAACAAAAACTCTATGCTTATGTACGTAAGAAAATGTACTTACTATTTGCGGTAGAATAACAAATATACGTTCCCGTGTAGTTATCTGAATAGTAAATTGACACACACATAAAAATTAACATGGCCATTAAATTTTTATTAATTTGGCACCAGTACTGCCAACAGTTAAAATCGTACTTCTGCCAAACAGTTTTAATAATTTATTGCATTCCCAGGCGCTGAATTTTAAAAAGGATTCTGCCAATCTTTCTAGTTTATAATAATAATAATCATAATAATAATAATAAGCAACAATTTTTCGTGCAAATTGTCTGAATGCGTACTTGAAAACTCAGTTTTAGTCGAGTTGCCCCAAACACTTGCAGACAGCAGGCATTGCATATTTTCGGTTTTGAAAATAAGAGCGCATCCATTTAAGGATAGTAAAAAATGTATACAGTTTAAAAATTACTATACAGCACGGATGATTGCAGTATGGTGATACGATTCATGTTTGCAAGGTGTAAGTTGTACCAGTCTTGCTTAAATGTATTTGAAGCAATTTTTTTTTTTTTCGTGTATCTTTACCAAATATTTTAGACCTTTAATTTTGTCCTACTGGCGTATGCAACTATTTTACATGAATATAGGAAATTAACTTCACTTAGCAGACCAGAAAGTCTTTCCTGCAATTGTCTTCATGTTTCCGTCTGTACATTGACCTATAAAATATAATTTCAAAAGGATACATTGTCTGATAATTCGTATATCCTAATTTATTGTATCATAATAGAGGCGGAATAGGGAGAAAGGTTTTGCAATGGGAATCGAGAACTTGAATAGAGAAAAATTGATATTGACATCCCTATTAAAAATATCAGCGCAAATTATGGTGAGTAGGCCCTACAGACATGGTGTTTTTTTCCATCTGAGGAAGAAACTGGAATTGACGGAGCGGAGCCTGTTGCTCTCTATCACTCTCTCTCTCTCTCCAACTCCCTCAGGGAGTTTCACACCGCTTGTAGTACCAGGAAAATTATACATATACAAATATATACATTGTATAATATAATATTTCATACTTATTACAGCAAAAATAATGATTTTTAAATTTGCAATTTACAACTCACAAGATTTTTTTGTTTAAATATTTATTTTAATATGTTTAAATGAAACGACGGGACAGTTACAAATCCGAAGTTGGCAGAAGTGGCAGCTGGTGATATGTCGTGGCGTGTTGCTAGAAGAAGTGTTACTCTCTCTTCTTGTGAAAAAATACTTAAAAAATTAACCACATCAAGTTTGTGCAAGCTGTGTTTTTATAAACCTACCTAGGTGAGTTACCATAGTGTGATAAATCTGTTTTTCCACGACAGGAATAAATATACTGTAACGTGCGTCGTGACCGCTGTGTGTGAGAGAGTATTGTTGCCATTACGTTACGTTGGACAGTTGTAACCGGGTTAAACACAGTCGCAGAAAAATATTAATGTGTACGTGTAATGTACTATGTCATGCATAAAAAATATGTTAATGTAAAATAATAACCGTAAGAACTAACCTATTTAACTACCTCAATACAGACATAGTTAAAAAGTCATAAAGCTGATGTAAATATGGTTATAGGCCTAAATTGTGAACATTTGTACAAAATTGTTTTTGAAATAGGACAGAAAACTTTGAACAGCTGAAAACAGTAAACAAAGCATTTGACAGTTAAAACATGCAAGTCACATGGCTGTGTTTATGTTTACATGTAGCAGGAGGACACGCAACCTGTAACGAAAAGTAGAACTTTAGCAGGGCTTCAGAAAAGTGTTAAGTAACCGTGAATGGCCTACAGACAGTATTCAGTATTAATAATTTGTTTGTTATTTTATATTTCGTTCTAGAGGATGGTGAGCATTAAATATTTATTATACAGAAGTACTAAATAAAATTATCCTGGTTGTCTGTCTCGCCTTTGCTGATTGGCGGAGACATGTGCCATGGTCAGACGACAGCCAATGGTGGACAGGAGACAACATAAGTAAGGCAGAAGTAAAATAGAACTAAATTTTTCTGACAATTTTTTTCATTACCTCCAAAGATAAAAATGTGTGTCTGGTATAAAGAATTTTTAATGAGGTAATTAGTACCCAAAAATAATTTAATATTTAGCACAATTGCTTAAAGATGTTTTGAAATACGAATAATCATTAATGAAAAATAAACAATACGGATTTTATTATATTTCAGAAGAAAATGTAATTTATTAAATATTGTCGGAGAAGAAGATACGGTAAATAAAAGATTTGAGAAGATTTTAAGTATGACTTTATAATTTTAATTGAAATGTAACTGCTGGCAACACATATGTGGGTCAATTTATATGAAATGTAACAACTGGCGATCCAGCGTGTGGTTGAAGCACAACTTCGAGAACTTGCAGAGCTTCAGAAGTTGTGAACTCGGCAAAGGGAAGGACTACACCCCAGAAAGAATCTCCAGCTACAACTGAAGAAGTCGTTTGAGCTGGAGCGCGGTAACCTGAGGTATGCCGAGAACTTCGAAAATACGGTAACACAGTGAAATAATATTTTGCAAGATAACTATTTCGTACCAGGCATTACCAACATACCTATTTTCTCCCAGTTTTTTTTTTTTTTAGATATTAATTTCAAATGGAATATTATAATTTATAGATTATTCAAACAAAAATATGGTACTTGGATGTTAAGAAAAGTATAAAACTCTTCTGATACACAACATATTTCGGAAACGACAAAGCAGGGTGTCTAGCATAGTAGCTTCACAAATTTCATGTATAATTCCCCTACGCACGTATAACAATTTGAGTACCATACAAACATTTCAGAATTCATGAACACAGTAAACTTAAATAGTCTAATAATTTTTTGTAGTTTTAAGTATAGTTTTAAAATTCATGGTACCAAATTCACAAAATATTTAGATTCAAACTAATATCCCTTTCAATATTTTTGCAAAAAAAAAAAAATGTGTCAAATTAAAATCTTTTCGCATCTTTTGTAACAACAGATCCAACGACTGCAACAATTTTAAACAATTTGCAGTAATTCAATGTTAAACTTGCAATCGCGGACAACGATACACACACGCCTAATCACAATGTACACTGCACATCTACGTTCTTTTGTACACTTCTGAACTTTGCAAATAACTAAGTTTCTGAATGTTCTTAAGTGATGTTAGTTGCAAAACCGAAAACGAAACTAATTCCGTATTTTATAAAAGGTGTGTGTTTATATGAAGACGGGGCAAAGAATGATGCACAAATAGCGAAAAGGATAGCTGTGCAACAGCNATAAAAGGTGTGTGTTTATATGAAGACGGGGCAAAGAATGATGCACAAATAGCGAAAAGGATAGCTGTGCAACAGGTACGCCGACATAAAAACAAAAATTCTAGTTTTCCGCCCAATATTTACAAGCTCGCGCTTGTAATACCTTAGTATTTATTCTGGGTTTTAATAGCGATGTAAAGAATGCATATTTCCCCAACCTTTAAAAAGGTAAAAACTTATTTCCACCAATGTCTCTCTTGTAGCTACAAGAAGCATTTTGTCTTATGGTATTAACTCCGGACACAAAAAAATTTCTAGTAAAATTCCCCGATTATTAGCTAGTGCTAAAATTTCCGTACAATTCCTTGTTTTCCCGGTTGCTAGACACCCTGGCGGGGTGATTTTTCAAAGATTTAATTCAACAGGTGTGAAGAAACCACGAACAAGACTATACTTCAGAATTTGTTGAAAGGTTTAACAACGTCTTGAACACCAGAGAGGGTGAAATAATCTGACTATGGAGCAGTAGCAGCAGAATGCAAGGGTGGGGATAATTTAGTGCCTGGGATAAACCTGCTGGTCAAAGGCAATGTCACATTTTCCACACGTGAACACCTGGATGATGATCACCGGGAATCGAACCCAATTACCTTGATGGGAGAAGAGTAGTCACTAGTACACAACCATGGCCCCATTGTACTACTGTATCTACGCTTGCGTACCAATGAGAGAGCTTGCACTCCTCTCTTCAGACTAGTGCCAAAGCGTGTGCCATCATTTGTCCAGCCAATGCCAACACCCCGGATAAAATTGCAGTCGACTGCTATAACTGATGCAGAACTAGTGTGTCAATACGCAAGTGTTGCACGCTTGCAACAAATGGAAACAAAGCAAATCTACACCGCTAGACTACATATTAAGAAGCAAGGCGGTCATAACTTCAATTTCAGGGCATAAAATATGTTTATACAACTAGGCACTGCTATTCCACTTACAATACAACCACTAAGTGTTAGTGATTTAAACTACTATTAATAGGAAACCTTCCAATAACGTGTTTGCAAATGGCAGAACATGCATAAAAGCATCTTGACTCCACGCCTTGCGACATACCTTAGAAACATCCCGACAGGGCACTGGAGCGTCTCTAGGTGGAGAGTTCTGGATCCTGGACCGCCGCTTGAAAGGATCGTCAACCTCCGTGTAGTCCAGCTCCTTGAGGGCGTTAGATACTCCCTTCTGCTTGTTCTTGGGAGCAACGTCTCCACCCACCGGCCTCTTGGCAGGGCTGCTCCCACGACTGCCGTGTACAGAGCGCGGAGACTGCCTGTTCGACACCGGGGTCGAACCCAGCCCGGACCTGTTTGTGCCTTCCGCACGGTTAGAGTTTTCCATCTCCGTAACGTCCGGTACGTTACCTGCACTATGATGGGCTGTAATTTCAGATGCACTTATTGCAAACTGCTGAGAAAGTCTCTTGGCTTCTACAGAAATCTGCTCAAAAGTAACTTCCCTGTTCGAGTCTGTTGTGTCAGACTTCACTTTAGGCAAATCTTCACAGACACTCGAGCTAAGTGATGCCTCAGATGATTTTAAAACCACCTGTTCATTCCTGAAAAAAGACTCGGCATTCACAAATTCGTCATCTTTTTCCAAATCTCTCTGTTGTTCGTCACAAATCTTATAAAGTTCAATAAGTTTAGATGTGTCGCTCACTTCGCACTGCACTGGCAACGACTGCTCATCACCGCTTACGTGGCTAGGGAGAGCGTGATCTTGCCGTGCTGTTTCGCAAGTGTCACTTTCATCAGCACTCAGAACCTGCTGCAGAAACTGATCTGTGCAGTTTGAAATATTCACAGCATTTTTATTGTACTTCGATTCACGTTCTGAGTGCAAACTAACAAATTTTACTGGTGGTGATGAAACAGACTTTCTACTTAAGTTTTCACGTTCACCCTTAACACGTTCAACAGCTTGTAGTGGAGTATTTCCATTTAAATCAATCCCATTAAATAGCGTTTCCTTGCCATCTCCATTTACAACAGCACTGTTTGAATTCTCTATCTCAGGATGTTCTCCGACTAATTCCTCATCGAGCTCAAATGTAGTATTTAACAGCTGTTCTGTAGCTTCAGTTTTGTAAAGCGAGTCTTCAGGTATATGTTCAAATGTTGTATTTAAAGATTCTTCAGTTTTAATGTCGCCTGAAGGTTCAGGTAGAAAATCAAATGATGTGTCGAGTGGCTGAACAACTTCAGACTTTAGTTCTTGTCCAACATCTGTCAGAACTTCAAATGTCTGATTCAATGGCTCTGCTGTGGCTTCAGTTTTATCCCCAGAAGAAACTTCTGGCAACTCAAATGTTTCTTGCAATGATTTGGCTACAGCTGAGAGTAAAACAGAATTAGCAACTGATAAATGCTCTGATGTTTCTTCTTTCAGACATTTTGGCTCAACTACTGTAGCTGGTATTGCATCAGGCGTAAATTCAAATGCCTCGTCTAACTTTGTGCAAGCTTTCTCTGCAGATGAAACTAGAACAGACTCAAGTGCTGTTTCCACCAATTCTTTCACAATACCTTCTGCTTTTTCAGTTGTGGAAATAATCTCATCTGTAGATGTGGAAGTTTTGTTCGATAATTCAGTAAAAAATTTAGTTTCATCAACAAGCTTCGCCTCTGTATTGCACCTTTCAACTACTGGTGTTCCACCACCCTGTAAAGTGTTTTGTTCTTCAGAAAACGAACCTACAAACTGACACACATTTTCCGTAGGTTCACCAGAAACCAGAAGACTCGAGACAGACGGTTCACTATCGCCTTTGACAGCCTTGCAGTATTCTGCAAAGTTGGGAGTTCTAAAGGGGACAGGGAGCTTCTCTTTACTCAAAGGAGTCGACTGTAACTCTAAACTTGAATCACAAATGGAGTCTGAAGCACTTTCACTCACTGCACTGCTTGAAGTATTTAAGCGAACACTTTCAAGAGCTGAACACAGCCCACTGATGTTGGAAGGTTTTTCAGGCTCTGGCACCAGTGGAGACTCGACACCACCTTGAGGAGCATTTAAACTAACCCCTTCAAAAGCAGAACAAAGTCCAGTTATGTTTAAAACATTTTGCACTTGGGGTAGCTCGACAGTTGCATCTGAAATCGGATCCTCAGCCTTCTCGGTAGTTTGTTCTACTTGAGCGCATGGGGAACACTTTGCTCCCACAGGACTGCTGTCGGCACCCAGAAAACTCCTGTAGTGGGCGTAGCCGTCTCCCGCTAGACTTCCGAGCGGCGACGGAGGAACAGTGGAATCTCCTGCACTCTCGTACTCTGTGGTGTCTGTATCTGTTTGCAAAAAAAAAAAAAAATGGATTAACAGCTGAAGTGCTGGCATTAACATCACACACACAAAATGTTCTGCAATAAAAATACATAACCATCTTTTATCTAAAAATAATTCCATGTATTTTTATGCTGTTGTTTCCTGGCATACTCAGCAGATGTACGAAATAACTAAAACACACCACACTAAAAAAAATAGTGGCAACATCTCGAGCACCGTACACAAAATTATGTATTTCAGACTTCCAACAAATATTTTAAAGATGCACACCCGGTGAAATTAAAGTGATGGTTCCCAAAACAAAACTTCACAGGCACGACAACACCTACCAGTCAACAGTTTTTAATGACTTTAGTATTCGGTGACCTTGCTAGATACCCTCCATGCTGGTCTTATTTGTAGAGTTCTGCAAAGTGTTCAAGATGTAATGACGAAAATTGTAACTTGTCCTGGCATAAAACAAAACTTTAAATATCTGAAACTGGGATAAACACACACATTGTCTTATATGAGACAAAAATCAAAATAATTGGGTTGCATTTTACTGTGGTAAATTGTAACAGCAAAAACACAAGTTAACTAAATTTAAAAAGAAAAAAAAACACTACTGACAACAGTTTCCCCTTCCACAACTCAAAAGGGCTATTTGCCATGCTAATGACCCTGTATTTGCCATGCTAATGACCCTGTATTTGCCATGCTAATGACCCTGTATTTGCCATGCTAATGACCCTGTATTTGCCATGCTAATGACCCTGTATTTGCCATGCTAATGACCCTGTATTTGCCATGCTAATGACCCTGTATTTGCCATGCTAATGACCCTGTATTTGCCATGCTAATGACCCTGTATTTGCCATGCTAATGACCCTGTATTTGCCATGCTAATGACCCTGTATTTGCCATGCTAATGACCCTGTATTTGCCATGCTAATGACCCTGTATTTGCTGTGACTTATCAGATTTACTCTGTATTTGAATTCAACTGATGTTGGATATATTTCACGAGGAAAATAAAAAACACATGAGATTGCTTCATAGTTTACTGTCACCATAAAATGAAACTGAGATGAAAATTTTCAAATCGTAAAACAGAATAAAATGTGGTACATGGTACAGTGATAAAAATTTAAAACAATAGCCGTGATAAATTTGCAGCTTTAACAACCCTTAAGCCCACCATGGAGTAAATGTTTTATTGCAATGAAAATGTGCAGACAAAAATCTAGGTCATGTAATTTTTGGCCACTTGAGTAAGTAACCGTAAATGCAAAATTTTTTGTTTCCCTCCATTCGTTTTCCAAAAACTTACGGGATTGCAGTCATACATAAAAAAATGTTTTGGTTGGAGAGAGCAGGGATGTGCCAACTAGGATTGCTAGCTACATGTATAAATAATTTACCTTTACGGTTTGTTCATTAACATAAATTCTTTTAATTATACATACATATATTTTTTGCCCAGTTTGTTTAAATCGAGACACATTCATAAAAAGCAACATGTAATTGTTTTAAGCACTTAAGTAAGACTGTTGCAAATCTGACTTCATCTTTGTTTATAACTCATATTAAAGACTGTGCTGCCAACTTCTGGGTACGTATGCCAGTAACCAATGTAATTTAATAACAGGTAAAACATGTGCTATACAATTTTTCGCACAACCTGCAACAAGTGACATAAAATTACGCTTTGTTCCACCCAGTCATCTCTCCTCCACGTGCCCACCCACATGTGTTAAAACGTTCCAGCTCCCAACAGCATAGCAAGACTATCGTCTTTCTTTGTGCAGCGTTTCGCTTCCAATACATTTTGTGATAAGTCTTTCTCAAAATTAGTTTTTGGGCTTTTTTTTTTTTTGAGATTGCATTTGAAATTACCTGCGCTCTGAATTTCTTTATTGTACTTTAAATTTTGGCAACAATTTTGGACTTTTGATTTCACATGAATGAAAACAAACAGAATAACTTCACACTTCTACATAAGTTTTAAATTACCAAGGAAGTAGGAGGGGGAATGATAAGTAGATGAAGTGTGACAGCACAATAGCTCAGTTTACCCTATCCATAATGTTGAATAAAGGCAGAGTGACACTGACAAATATAGGTGTGTGGTGGAGATTTGAGCTGCTCTGAACATCTAGGTCTTGAGTGCCGATGAAGTAGAGGTGAGGTGAGGTGTGGTGAGGTGAGGTGTGGTGTGGTGAGGTGTGGTGAGGTGTGGTGAGGTGTGGTGAGGTGAGGTGTGGTGAGGTGTGGTGAGTATGGAGCAGCACAGGCATTCAAGGGTGGGATAAACAGCAGATCCATCAAGAAAACGTGATGTCTAGCGGTATCATCCGGCACTGTTCCCACATGCAAAAATCAAGAATCAAACCCGGTTCACCTAGGGGCGAGGCGAGTAGTCTGACCACACCACTGTGGCCGGCATGGCAAAGAAGCAAAAGGAGCGGGAGGTGGGGGACGTTGCAAAAAGCAAAGGGAGGGGGACATTGGAAACAAGCAAAGAGGTGGGACGTT
>NQII01013611.1:0-20818 GCA_002778355.1 Clitarchus hookeri
GCTGCAAACTTTTTCCAACTTGATTCACTATTATTGTCACTGCTTATTCCTTATGTTACTTTACGTATCAAAATATATACAAAAAACCTAGCCAGAGAACATAGCTATAAATTAAAAAAAATACCTAAATCAGATAGATGGTTCTCAAGTGATAACCGCACTAACTAACAGACAGACAGACAGACAGACTGAGGAGAAACTTTGAGTTTTATAATATGTATAGATATTGGGACTGTCATATATTGACATATAATTTATAAAACAATTGAATAGGTTTTGATTCGCTGTCTATTAGCACTGATTTTTATTATCTAATTACATTAATTACTTTGAGGTAATTGTAAATTTTATTACTTGAATTCATTCATTGTAATCAGCAAGTGATATCAATTTATTGTGAGATGTTGGGTCGAGAGAATTTTGTTTGTAGTAGTTGCAAATAAAATTAGGAAATTATAATTTAAAATTTTTATTTAGTTAAGACCTCCATTCCTTAATGAACATGGTTTAACCAACTGACTTTGAAAGAAATTGGAACAATATTTTTTTTTCAAGTCATTGCAAACTATATTAATTAGAAAAAAAATTTATACTTATTTACGTAATTATTAAGTTAGGGGCTTTTCTGTCAAAAAAAAAAAAAACCCAAAAAGTGGTATATTTCCACTCTAATAATCATGCACAACACGAATATACTAGGGGCGTAGCTTTAAAATAAGTAGAACCTTTTTTTTAAAAATTGAACAAAATTGCGAAATGACTATTCAGACAGTTTGTTTACGTTTCTGAACAAAACGTCCTAGACCAACAAAAAATGCATTAACGGGTTCTGCACAGCTTACCTTGTTCATATTCAAGAGGGCGTAATGTTAAAATAAGTAGAACATATTTAAAGAAATCGCGAAATGTTTACGTCTATTAACGTCTACCGCCATTAATAACGGCTGCGCATTGCAAATTCCACATGCTACCTGGCGGCGACCGATGCCATCACCGGCATTTTAACGGAAAATTTTTAACATTGTCAGTTGCTGCGCGCCTTTGCCGGCATGTTGCCTGTCTTTCTAATTAGACGGATTTAAAACGGAGAATGCAAGAAAGAGTGCTTTTGTCCGTTATATTAGCCTATTAACGAGTGCTTCTGTGTGTATATTCGGCTGTAAACGAGTGTTTCAATGCGTTATATGCGTGTATGTGGTGCTTTGTGGAAGATTGTGGTTTTATCAAGCGAGGTTGAATTGGCCGCCTACATTGATGGGTAAATTGATATTATATTGGTGTGTTTTACGGCTCCTTTAAATCCCTAATACCCCACATTCATAGTTTAGTGTAAAACCCAAAAATCCTAACAGGTAGCTTAACGTGCAAATGTAGTTATATTACGTACTTCGAACAAGGTTTTCCTGGACGTTTTTACCCCACAATTTCACATTCTTTTTAAACTAACCAATGATTATTGGTAGGTAACGCAGATCACGACTATAATAGTGTCATTAACATATGACTAATCGTATAATATGTGTCCAACTAACCTAACAGAACCTAACTCCACAATGGGTGAATCACTATTTTACATTTTTAAACTAACCTAGGATTGTAGCGATTTTAACAAACCTATGATTGCAGTTATTTAAACTAACGTAGGATTATAGGTTTCCCATTTAGTCTGCGATTGTAGGGTGTTGATCGGAGATTTTANTGGGTGAATCACTATTTTACATTTTTAAACTAACCTAGGATTGTCGCGATTTTAACAAACCTATGATTGCAGTTATTTAAACTAACGTAGGATTATAGGTTTCCCATCTAGTCTGCGATTGTAGGGTGTTGATCGGAGATTTGATTAATATTGTATAATCTTATATTACTTTACAACCTTATAATCCTGGGTTAGTTTACAACCCTACAATCCTAGGTTAGTTTAAAAATGTAAAATAGTGATTCACCCATCGTTTGGTTAGGTTCTGTTAGGTTAGGTGGGAACATATTAAGAAATTAGTCGTACGTTAATGCCCCTAGTATATTTGTGTTCTGCGTGATTAGTAGAATGGAAATATAACACTTTTTGGGGAGGGTTTTTTTTTTTTTTTNCCTAGTATATTTGTGTTCTGCGTGATTAGTAGAATGGAAATATAACACTTTTTGGGGAGGGTTTTTTTTTTTTTTACAGAAAAGCCCCTCAACTTAATAATTACCTAATCCTGTACCCTTTTAAGTAACAGACTCAGTTTCTCAACAAATTTTTGACCAAAACAATTTTTTTTTTTTTTTTACTAAATATTTTGAAATCATTAAATTGATAATTTCATACATATCAGTTATTTATGTAAACTATCTGCATTTTTCAGTATGGTTCAAAATTTAGTTCTGCAGATTGAAGACCTCAAGAACGAAAATAAAATTCTAAGTACATTTTCAGAAGATTACAGCAAAGATACCTCAGGAATCAAAACAACACATCCAATGGATTCACCTTTCCTTCTGGAAAACCATAAAATAAAACTGCCAATATTTTTTTAAGATAACATAAGAGGGACCATACATATTGTTAGGGGTTTACATCCTAAATCATTTGATATTTTAGAAAATACAACAACATAATTTCCTACTGATTTTTAACAATTTCAAAAAGTCAAAAAAGAATTTCTGGTGGTGAATTTTAAAAAAGCTTATTTACACTGCACATTTTTTAATTAAATAAAAACATTGGAGTACACCCTTTGATTATTTCAAAACTCATATTTACAACGTAAATTAAAAAATTTAAAAAGGACATTTACAACTTAAAATTTAAAAACAATTATTGAGACAACCACATTGACTAATTTAAAAATTAATATTTACAACCAAAATTTCAAAAAAAATCATTACTTTTAATTCAGAAACATATTCTAATGACACAAAATATTTTTTTTATTAAATTTGTTTAAACTTATTAATAAAATTAATTCAGTTAATAAGTTATTTGAAGAAAGTTTAAATTATATGTAAAATGGTCTGTGCTACATCATATATACACACTGAAGAGCCAAAAAAACTGGTACACCTACCTAATATCATGTAGGACCCCCGCGAGCACGCAGAAGTGCCGCAAGACAACGTGTCATGGACTCGACTAATGTCTGAAGGTATGCAGGAGATAATTCACACCATGAATCCTGCAGGGTAGTCCACAAATAGATAGGAGTGCAAAGCAGTGGAGATCTCTTCTGAACAGCACATTGCAAGGCATCCCAGATATGCTCAATAATGGTCATGTCTGGAGATTTAGGTGGCCAATGGAAGTGTCTAAAGTCAGAAGAGTGTTCCTTGAGCCACTCGGTAGCAACTCTCAACGTGTGGGGTGTCGCATTGTCCTGCTGGAATTGTCCACGTCCGTCGGAATGCACAATGGACATAAATGGGTGCAGGTGATCGGACAGGATGCTTACGTATCTGTCACCTGTCAGAGTCGTATCTAGACGTGTCAGGGGTCCCATTTCACGCCAACTGCACACGCCCCATACCATGACAGAGCCTCCACCAGCTTGAACAGTCCCCTGTTGACATGTAGGGTCCATGGATTCGTGAGGATGTCTCAATACCCGTACATGTCCATCCACTTGATACAATTGGATACGAGACTCGTCAGACCAGGCAACGTGTTTCCAGTCATCAACAGCCCAATGGCGGTGTTGGCGGGCCCAGGCGAGGCGTAAAGCTTTGTGTCGTGCAGTCAATAATGGTACAACAGTGGGCCTTCGGCTCAGAAAGCCCATATCAATGATGACCTGTTGAATAATTAGCACGCTGGCACTTGTTGATGCCCAAGCATTGAAATCTGCGCCAATTTGAGAAAGGGTTGCACGTCTGTCACGTTTAATGATTCTCGTCAGTCGTCGTTTGTCCCGTTCTTTCACAATCTTTTCCGGCCGCAGCAATGTCGAAGATTTGATGTTTTATCGGATTCCCGATATTCACGGTACACTCGTGAAATGGTCGTACGCGAAAATCCAAATTTTATCGCTACGTCGGAGATGCTATGTCCCATCTCTCGTGCGCCGACTATAACACCACGTTCAAACTCACTTAAATCTTGATAACCTGCCATTAAAGCAGCAGAAACCAATCTAGCAACTTTGCCAGATGTTTGTTGTCTTATAAAGGTGCTGACGACCGCATCGCGTTACTCTGATTGGTTCCATACCTCTGTTATTTGCATACGCACGCCCATACCAGTTATTTTGAATCTCCAGTATACTACTTGTGTTTAAAAAAATATATATTTTTTCAATAAAATACGGAAATTTGTTAGTTCTGACTTTACCATAACTCTTCTAATCGCAGTGGTTCAATTTTATAAATTTCTATTAGAAAGAAATATTATATGTTGAAAATTAAATTTATAAATTTCAATTTTATCATTGTATGTATTCCAATTTACTTTAAACTCATTATCTAATTTTAAAAATACTCTACAACAATCTAAAGTACACATATAATCAATATTTGTACTTTGTGAAATAAGGCCCTAGTTTTAATTTGCTCAATTTAAAAAATATATTTTATTACTATTGTTAAGTTTATTCACAACCTGGTTTTAGTTATAATACTATAAAAATTATTTTTTATTCACATTAATAGTTTATGAATGTATCTAAACATCTGTATAAAATGATCAATATGTTTTGCTGTTTCATTTAAATCATTAATTTTATCCATTTAATAATATAAATAGGTATATACTTCAGTAAATTTTTCTTTCAATTGATTATAAGTGATATTTCTTTGACTAACCAATATAACACAACATTCTTATTAAATTCAACTTATTTCCGTATTTGTTACATCTTTTACCACCATTTTTTTTGTGTAAGTACAGTCATTAGTACATTATTTATATATATATATATAAAATACAGACGAGTATAAAAGAATACCCCAACTTTGAAGGTCTATACTATCAAAACCAATCACCTACAACCTTGATTGACCAATCAAATGAACCGTGGGACCGTGAAGTTTGTTTACCATACATTCATAACTGTTCAATGTGACAACCATGAGCGGACTGAACGACATCTACACAATAATCAAACTCGTTCCACTCTTTTGTCAGCATGTTCGGTGTTACGGTTTGGATGACATTCGTAACGCTCAGTTTGAGGTGGTGAGAGAGAAGCGAGCTCGCATTCGACACGTCAATATGAAGGGGACAATCTGATGTTTCCTTTACGAGCCGAGAGATGACACTGGGAGCGTCTGTTGTTGCACTATGAGCAAGTGGTGTGTGTTAATCAGCATCACGATGGTGACAGAACAACAGAAGGCATTCTGTGTTATTCAGTTTGCTAAATGTAAATTGGTTACTCTTGCCTTTGCAAAGGCACCCTGTGTCACGGGACTGACTGAAATTGTAACACGAAAATTAAGAATTTCTGCAAAAGGGTGAAGCAGAGCTTTAATGCAATGTCTCAAACTCAGACTATCAGAAGAGCCATTATATATTTTTGAATGAATTGTGGGGGCTACACTAATACTAAAACATTTTTATTACAAACAAATTTATTATTTTACATTGCACTGCTTGCAGTAGAGCTGAAAATTTTACATTGACCAATAATTCACAATTTAATACTCAATCTATCAGGATATATGCTCTTTTATCAATTTGTAAACAGTGAAACACTAAATACACAAGCTTTATAGAATCCTTTCAAATTGTGAGACCATTATAATATTGATTAAAAGTTTTTTGAAGACCCATCTACTAAAGACACAATTTTTACATCATATAAGTGTACAACAGTTATTATTTGTGCCATTTTGTACAGGAAAATATACTTCCCTAATAAGATTTGGAAGCCTCTACAAACATGTATATAAATAAACCATGATGAAAGCAATGTGAAATGTAACCCGATGAAAATGTCTAAAATTATTTACATAAATTTTACTGCAAAATAAATTCTCCCCCAGATTCTATAGGTTACTGAAGCCATAAAAATGAACACTTGCTCATACTGGTTCTAAATACAACAAAAAAATTATTTTTTTTAACAATACTATAAATGTCCATGATAAATATTCAAAAATGTTCTATGTAAGGCATCAAGCACTGCAGAGGAGTTATTTATTCAAAACAAGTGATTTTTATGGTTCTATACTTATTGCCAATATGATGCTGATCTGACTTGCTACAATGAAAATATAAGTGGATTGGATTGTAAGACAACCTTATGCTACCATGATAATACAATACTTTCAACCACACTTTCTTAAAATTCTGTGTAGTTTTTTATTCATGTTGATGACTTTGTTTGCATGTGCAGGTATCTCACAGGCTACAAGAAATCAGCATTCCAGATAAAACTGCAACTGATGGTATGTAATAGGGTTGTCAACTTTAGGCTGACCACACGACAATTCCAGACAACTCTACAGGCATCTGACCCCAATAAAATGTTCAAAGATAAACTTTTATTAAAAACTTTCTATATATGCATGAAAAATGGCCATATTTTAATTTTTGATTGGGCCACTTTTACTATTATATGAATGATTTTTGGCCCACATATTTAATACATTGGCAAGGAATAAAATAATTTGGGCTGGACACTTATAACTATGTCATGGGTTATATGTAACAAAAATTTTTTTTATCTTCCTTCAACACATCAATTAACAATCAACAATAGCAAAATTCATGCACACATAGGCACAAAAGCTAAGATGTTTTATGCAATTAATTTTAATAACTGTTAAATACTGTTCCATTTAAACTATTGTAATTCATTGTCAAAGAACTATTGGATTCTAGAGAAGATGGTGGATCCACTGAAGCACTCAACATAACACTGACGAACTGTTGTGTACATGTGTTGGTGAAGATGAACAACCCATGCACGTATAAAATTTAAATTTTTGTTTATTGATTATAATGGTTTGAAAAAAATCAAACACGTCTCTAAAGCCCAGTAAAATTGCAGTTGCAAAGTAAGTCAGCATCAGAGGTCATAACACGAGTCATAAAACTGTTTGCAGAACCCCAGACATTCAATCCCCAATAACAGGAGTATTGTATTAAATTTGCACTATGTGTTATTTCCTGCTTACAAAAAGTGAGTTGAGAAATTTGAGTGGCTCTTAACATCATCTTGAGAGCTCATAAGAGTGAAATGAGGTGAGAATGGAGCAGCACCAGAATGCAAGGGCAGGGTAAATTGGAGATCCCCAAGAAAACCAGCTGACCATCGGCATCGTCTGACACAATTACCACTTGCGAAAATCCAGGAGTGACCCAGAGGGGGATTGAAACCAGTTCGACCTTGGTAGGATGTTACAATAAAGAAAGAATTTATTGATAAACTAGAAATGTGTTCTCAACTTTTTACAACTAGCAGATAACACACAATTAAAATTCAACATAATAATATTAAACAACTCGTACAAAATTAATTTTCTATAATAATAGATTGTCAGTAATTGTGTTGACTTAATTAAGTCCTTATCACAGTCTTTATACTGGCTAGTCAATTTGCACTTATTATTTAAACATATTTAATAAAACTGTTTATTACAATCATTCCAAATGTCTGTCACTCTCACATCTAGCCTTACTTGATTGTCAGACTCACTTTCCACTGAACAGATGTCAATGTCATCGCCGCCCATCGCTTTGCTGGCTCTGCACACCTGGTGTTTAAGGCCATACAAGGCTCCAGACTCTAGACTCGGAGGCATGTCATGGCTTATAAAGATAATTCAGCCCAATCCACAAAGTAACTCGCAATCCTAGACATGCTGAGGAAGGCAAGGGCGACAATCACAACATTCTTGCAACGATAACCTAACTATGTATGTATTTAATCGAACAGGAGAAGATTTGTCCCATGTGTGTTCCTACCAAAACTGGACATGTCCATGATTGATTCAAAAGTAGACATGTCCATTTATTAGTTTTTGTTAAATAACTGAGGCATTATGATATTTACAAGTTTCTTGTTCTTACCCATTGTTCCACTACTAAAAGGATATACAATAATTGTACAGCCATGTTTCATCTTTTGTAGTATCATATTATATCAGTTATTTTCCTTACCAGTAAAACTACATTATATGAACATGTCTGGTTTTGAAAGTTTGCTCATCATATACATCCTCTCTGAATGATTACATTTTGTAAGGGCTTGTCTTTGTATTACAAAATAGTTATGGATATGAAAAAAGCAATAGTTTATCTGGAAAGTTTCGAGAGATGCATTACCGATGAGAAGACTTCACGTCAGATCAGTGACTTGTGCCCAAGCATAATGTGCATGCCTGGGTCACCCTTAACTTCTAGGCCTCAAACGCATACAAAATATCACCAGCCAGGTGGTCACCTTAAGTAATATTTAGTCATTGTAAATGTTATTTTTAATAAACAACACTTATTAAAACTGTCCAAATTTTAAAATTTTTTTACAGTAACATTTTACAACACGCCTAGAATAAAACTGACGGCTCTATATTTTTCTGCTTGGCCCATAGTTTTAACAAATGCATGATCTTAATGGTATTAAAAAGTTTTAAAAAATATTTACACACTTTTTTTTTTAAATAATCTAAACTACAGACATAAGTAAGTTGTATACAGATAAACGTGGCAATTATCATATTCTCATTGACTTAGAATTCTTTCACATTACAAAATCTTTGGTTGTCTGCAATTGGTTCTTTTATAAAGAGAAACAAAGTAAGTATTTAGACATCTGCTAGTATTGCACTTGCAATTTTACCTCAATGTCCACACTGCTTACATCCTACAACTTCATTGTAGAACAGCCTTTATAAGTGTCATTACATTGACATTCTAATGCGCCAAGTGATTTTAAAGAAAATTGACTACATACCTTACTAAAAATTCTTGTACCAAGTGCAGAGAATGAAATCATGTGCACACATTTCATATTAATAAATATTTTACTATGGAAATTTTTTTAGGCTAATGTGGTTTGTGTTAAATTTTTAGAGCTTGTTATAGTTTCTGTTTATATGTTTACTGCAGTGGATTAACTGGTGACTCTGGTAAATTTTCAAGCATAATGACATCACTTGAAGCTGGAAATTGAAACTCTGGATTGTGAAGAGGCAATCAGCTAATAGCATCAGCACGACTTATTTGGGCCCCTGGTCTATGTTCTAATTCATAACTGAATGTGGCAAAAATTAGGCTCCATCATAAAAGCGACAAGAGTATCTGGCATGAATTTTTTTAGAATGCAATAGTCTGAGAAGTAGCTTGTGCTCTATCACTGATTTAAAATGTCTGCCAGCAAGGTACTGTTTAAATTTGGTAACACTAAATATCACTGCTAGAGTCTCCTCTATACGCGAGTAGCTGCATTCACTTTTTTATAATGTCCTTGACCGAAATGCTACTAAAGCTTCCACCAATCACTTACATTGTGGGCTAAGACTGCTCCTACCCCAGATCTGACTGCAGAAAGTTTTGCTTTCTCAAAAGCCTGCAATTGGACTTCTGTCCACTCCCACCGAACTCCTGCATCAAGTTATCTATACAATGGTTTCAAAACTTCTGATGGTTTTTTTTTAAACCTTTTATAGCCTAAGAAATGCCTATAGTTCCTTCTTATTCCTTAGTTCTGGTGCACTACGAATGGCTTCTACCCTGTTAACCAATGGGAGAATGCCCTCCCATCAATTTAATGCCCCAGCATTTTGACAGATTTCACTGCAAAAACAAACTCAGACTTCTTTAGTTTAAGCCTTGCCTGCACTAATTGCTCCGGAACCTGGTGAACATGGCCCCAGTGCTTAAGTTAATTTGGCTCCAATTTCAGAACGTCATCCAACAAACCCAGCAGGGAAACCCTGCTAAAAGAGTGTGTAATAAGCACTTGAATATGACTGACCAACTACTAACCCCATAGGGTAACCTCAACTTCAACAGTTCCTTCATAGCATTTACAGTGAGTAGTTTCGTTATAACATCAACTATGAGATGAATGTAGGCTTCCTCAAAGTCAAGTTTAGTGAAGATTTGTCCTCCATCCAGCACGGTGAAAACTTCAATCAAAACAGGCAATGGGTACACATTTAATTGTTATAGTCACCACAACCTAACTGAACCATCACCCTTGACAATGTGCATAAAATGTGCAACGCAATTCTAATAATATAAATGTTCCTATTAACCTCGACCACCTTACAGGCATTGATATTGACTTACAGTCTCGTGATTGCACCTAATTATTATTTCACTGCAAGAGTTGTTTGATGGTTTAAGTGAAACGCTACTTCTTAAAGAACAATTTTGCACATCTTAAGAAACATGCTCAGAATTTGTTGACTAAATTTGATGAGCAGTTGTCCGAGATTCAAGTTTCAATCCTCGGAGAATATTGTGGGTCAGATACATTCATTGTTTGATACCCCTTCAAATAGAGAATTTGTTTCTTTCTGTACTGATAACACAAGAAGCAAGGATGTTTCCACCACTTCTGTCACCCAACCAATAACCTGTCTTAGTGTCAGTGAATTATCCACATCCATTCCTGTCCCAAAGTCTATCCCAGTAAACCTAATGATGCTCCCACATTAACAACCATATCACCCCCCACTACTTCAACCTACTTTTATCATGAAAATATACCGGTTTACAGCTCACCTCCACATCGTATCATGGTTTTTAGTGCACCTGTAGACACGTCCTCTACAGTAATGCCTGCATGTTCTACAGTACTTGGGAAAAGCACACTTCCATTTAAAAACATGCTGCACAATTTTTCAGCAACTAATGGGTTACATGTGCAAAAATTAAAGTTCTTGAAAGTAATAGTCAAACTTATTCAACGCAGAACAGTGCCAGTGTCCACTTCTCACGGTCATTTGCCTGTATACTCAAGGCCCGCTTAGTGGAATGGGGCTGTTTGGAAATGTAACAGTGTTATTCTTTTGATGCCTATCATTCAAATATTAGGAATATATTTATTCCATCTAAGTTGTGCACTCAGTTACAACAGAGGATGTTTAGTTGTCTTCCAGAACCCGAGGAGGCTCTTTCTGTATATGTAAGTAGCATTAAGGAAGCTACTCCTATTTTGAATTTAAATTGAACAGAAAGTGAAGTGGGTAAATACCATCTTGGAAGGCTTAGAAACTCAAGTGCATTCTAGTTTAGTGTTCTTTGCTAAACCCAACACTTTTTTAAAGTTGGATAGAGCATGCATCCACTCACAGAACATACATGATGCAGACTTTAAAGTGCCAGACCTCTTTTGGGCAGTACAAAACATTTCAAGGTAACAACAACAACGCTACCTAGCGATTATGATTCAACCCTAAAAACGGTTATGAATAAAAAATTCTTCACAGAAGCCGAAGGATGATACCCCTCAGATACTTCTCAGCAAAGCAACTGTCTCTTCTGTAAATATTGTAAAAAGGTATATCACACAATTGACAAGTGTTTTAAGTTAAAATACGAAGTTACAGATATAACTAATAAGCATAATTTCCTCTATATCAGTACAATTAATTTTTTTTATAATTTCTTAAAAGTCAAGTTGGTAGGTATCACTTATCTAGTTGAAAGCAATATCATTAAAGATGAAACCAGAAACATATGCAACTATAGTGAGACAATTACAAATACATTCGTGCCTTACCCCAGACGCCAACTTGTGTATGCTTAGCTGCTCCATGCAACAGACACTTAACTTCACATTCATTACAAACTTGAAAAATACTGGGAAAAAACTTACTTTCTAAAAATATAAAGGGAAACAGCCAATCTATTTAGAAGATACGACTGTGACTGTACTCGCTGTGTTGTGCACTGACCTTGTCATAAGTCTGATGTTTATTCAAGAGATTTTGAGTTCAAACTCAGGGTACCCACAGAATATTCCCAAAAAAAAGCCTTAAATTCAAAATTGTTCTTATCATGTAATATAAACTTTATGGAATGTTTAAAAGTGCTATTTATAGGTTATTTACAAATATAATTATTCCATTAGGTGCCAACACTGGATAAGAGAGCGCTCTCAGTTCTCGTAAAAATGGCAGCTGGGTGTGTTCTTAATTTGTTTCACATCCAATAATCCTACAAGGTGGCAGCAGTAAACAGCAAGAATGTGGTTAAATTTCAGGAGAGGAAATCTTAAATTGCTTGTTCATGACATCAATATACAATGAACAACTGCGACGGCACGGAAATAACCTCCACTAGGGGAGGTATTAGTAACCCCTAAACCCCACAGCCTATGGACTTCTCAACACCATCAGCATGGCTGGCGTGGGAGAACATTTTTAAGGTATATGTCAGTGTCAGGTCACAGTACAAAACCACATAAAGAAAAGATAGATATTCTTCTATACGTTTTGGAAAAACGAGCAGAGGAAATTCGGACACAATTTCAACCCACACCACTTACACAGGAACAGGCTTTCAAAGCATTCAGGAGTTATTTCATGCCAAGAACAAACTTAATATTATAATGATACAAATTCAACTCCTGAGTGCAGTTACAAGGTGAATCTGTTAGTGAATTTGCAATTAGATTACACACTCTAATTGATAGTTGTGACTATGGAGATTTAAAAAATGAACTGATTTGTGATTGTGTAGTGGTAGGTATGGCAGACAAAAAAAACAAGTGAACAGCTACAGCTACAATCTAAACTGACGTTGGAAGAAGCAGTTTTGGCAGCCAAGCAAGCAGAAATCCAGTCACATCAATTATCTGTGCTTCATAGAGAACAACACAGTGGAGATGTCAATAGACTCTAGAGGGGGAGGCATTTATTGCCGCAAGATTCTGCCCGATACAAAGTATCAAAACAACCTGAAGAAGCACAGTGTCAATTTTGTGGGTTATTTACACACGAGAGGTTGAATTGTCCCACCCACAAAGCTAAGTGTTTTGTTTATAACAAATTTGGGTACTGGGCTTTCGTGTGCAAATCTGGTGGAACACTTAGTTAAGATAAAGTTTATGCTGTTACGGAAGATGACCACAACCGAGATAATAAACATAAAGTAGAGCAGGACTACTTTATAGGCGGTCTGTGGTTCAAATCGCTGGAGAAAAGTGGATAGCCAAAAGTTTACATAGTCGAGTTTCAGAGGTCTATGGAATGTTTTATTGACACGGGTATGGACATAAGTTGTATCCCAACCTCTGTCATACCAGATAAGTTATTCAAAGTCGTGAAAAAGACTAAAGAAAACATTTCAGGTCAAGATGGCCATAGTTTTACTGTTGGTGTTTTAGATCTGGTATTGCAGGCAAAAGGTAATGGTAGTAAATAAAGAATGTTTGATTTCAGGACTGTAAACACCTAGGCATATAATGGGAAAAAATTGTTTGCAAACCCTAAGTATTGTACAACTCACGGCAGACTTTTGTGAAGTGGCAAATAATCATAGTGAAGATAATGTATATTCAGAGGGCACAATAATACATGTTCTATCAGCTTCCCAAGGTTTATGAGGGGCCTAGGTAAAATTAAAGGTCAAGTAAAAATTGTCTTGAAAGGTGATGCAAAACCATTTGTACAAAGTGTTCCTAGGGTAGTGGCCATACCTCTTCTGAGCAAACTGAAAACAGAACTGTACAGGCTGCTAGCATTAGAGATTATTGAGCCAGTTACTGAGCCAATAGAGTGGGTGGCACATATAGTGGCAGTTCCAAAGGGAGATGAAGTGTGTATCTGTGGTCACTACGCTATATTAAATAGAAGTGTTTGTCGACCAAACTTTTACATTACCGGTGTAGAAGAAAAACTAGCTCAACTCAGGTGCAAAGTATTTATCAAAATTAAATGTCAATTCGGTTTCTATCAGATGAGGTTAACATAGGTGAGTAAATTACGGACTATATTCATCACTCCCTTTGGGAGGTATTGTTTCAAAAGACTACTCTATTCAGCATTTCATGTGCTCCGGAGAATTTTTCCACCAAAATTACACAAGTTTTAGAAAACATCCCTGGGGTAATTATTCATGTCGATGATATTCTTATTTATGCTACAAATATGGCGGAGCATGATTCTACACTGAGAACAGTTCTATGTAGACTAGATACTGAGGGTATTACAATAAATGCAAGCAAATGTGTATTTGAAGTAACATCAGTAAAGTACTAAGGGTTTATTTTAACATCAGATGGTATTCAGTGGACCTAGAAAGAGTGAAGGCCTTACCAAATTTGCCTCAGTCTAGTAATACAAGTGAAGTTCAATAATTTTTGAGATTGGTCAATTTTTTATTTCAAATTCTCTCAGGTAAAACTGAAACATTGGAACCCTTGTTCTTGCTCCTTAAGAAAGACATGTGGCCGTGGTGGGGGTGGTGTTTAGACTACTCACCTCCCACCTAGGCGAACTGGGTTCGATTCCTGGCGAGTTTGCCCCCGGATTTTCGCATGTGGAAATAGTGCTTGACAATGCTGCTGGTCAACAAATTTTCTCGGGCATCTCCTATTTCCCCCGCCCCTTCATTCCAGCGCTGCTCCATACTCACCATTTCATTCTCATTTTCTTTAGAAACCCTTGATAAGAGCAGTTCAAATCTCTTCACTTACTCACTTAAGAAAGAGAAAGAATGTATATGGGGACCTGCACAAGCAAAGACCTTTGGTGACATTAAAAGACTCCTTTCACAGGCACTTACTATTGCTTTTATTGATCCTTAACAACATATTATATTAAGTGTAGATACTAGCTGTTTTGAGGTCAGTTGCTGCATTATGCAGAAGAAGGATCGGGTCCGGCAGATTGCTGCATATGGTTCTCAAACACTTACTCTTACCGAAAAACATTCTCAAATTGAAAGATAAAACCTTTACCTTAGCGTGGGGGGACAGAAAAATTTCAGCAGTATATAATTGGTTGGCGTGTAAACTTGGAAAGAGATCATAACACTTTGCTGCATATATTACAAACAAAGCCAATAGATGAGTTAACTCCCAGTCTTCAAAGGTTCCATACTAGCCTCTTGAGATATGATTATAAAGTTCATTATGTTCCAGGAAAAAAGTTGGTAGTTGCAGATGCGTCTCATAATCTCACAAAATCTGTCATAAAAGGGNAGTTCATTATGTTCCAGGAAAAAAGTTGGTAGTTGCAGATGCGTCTCATAATCTCACAAAATCTGTCATAAAAGGGGGAGATCTAGAGTTCATGCAGGCAGTAAAAGCATTTATGCAGCAAATCCAGTCAATATATACTATTACTGATAAGTTTATTTCCCTCACAAAATCAGAACAGGAAAAGGATCCTGTTTGTATCNCCAGTCAATATATACTATTACTGATAAGTTTATTTCCCTCACAAAATCAGAACAGGAAAAGGATCCTGTTTGTATCAAATTGAAAGAATATTCAGTATTTATTCCATATTGTGTATCCAAATCATTAAAAAAACACTACATTGCGTATCCAATGATATGGCAAAACTCACATAAAAAGTCGCCTATTAGGTATCCAATTAAAACAAAACAAAAAATTTCATTGTAAAATTTCTCCTTGTGTACTCAACCTGCCTGTAATTACCGGTTTTTACCAAAAGCTTATCTTTGCGTATCCACGTGAAAAACGACTAGCATCGAAGTGTTTGGTTTGCATATCCAAATTGAAAGGTGGAAATTTGTATCGAACCTCATTTGTTCCAACCCACGTATCCAATCCCCTCTAGAAAATTTTTCGACAAATACCAAATTGTTTTCCATGGCGTATCCAAATCAAAAACGGAACAATCGGTAACTTTTCCCATTTGTTTCCCGGGGCATATCCTAGTAAGAAGTGATTTTTTGCTTAATACTTCCTATTGCGTATCCAGAATATAACAATCTTAGATAAAAAAAAAAGTTATCAAGAAAGTGAGTAATTCATGGAAACTTTAAGGCCTTCACTGGTGTATNAACAATCTTAGATAAAAAAAAAAGTTATCAAGAAAGTGAGTAATTCATGGAAACTTTAAGGCCTTCACTGGTGTATTATTTATGCATATAATATCAAGTCACTTTATACTCTAAACAATTAGTAATCACGAGTTGTGCGATGGCTCTTTCGTATTGTTATAGACACAATATATATCGGCAAGGGAGGTCCAAAACAGACCACCCTCTTACTACCAAACACAAGGTCAAAGGTCATAAACTGATGCAAATAACAAGCCATTCAACACTTTAAATTGACATAAACAGCTACTCGGGCACACTTTAAACTGATGCAAATAACATGTAACTCATTTTAAACNAACACTTTAAATTGACATAAACAGCTACTCGGGCACACTTTAAACTGATGCAAATAACATGTAACTCATTTTAAACATGAAAACCAACTACTGCCATTCAATACTTTAAATTGACACAAACAGCTACTCGGGCACACTTTAAACTGATGCAAATAACATGTAACTCATTTTAATGAAAACCAACTACTGCCATTCTCACTTTAAATTGGCACAAACAGCTACTCAGGCACATTTTTTTCTTTCACTCCCCATTGCCTGTATTTGAAAATGAAAAAAATTAAGTACTTTTCGTTTATCCGTTTATTTTTTTTCTACAAATGCAAAAAGATAGTTTTACCTATCGAAAAGAGAACTGACTTCGAGAAGGTTGTCGCCTTCCTGCCGAGGCTCCTCGTGCATGGCGGCTGCATGGATCAGTAAAGAGTGAAGTCGTTGCCCATACTGGTGGTTTTTTTCCCAAGTGTACTCTGCCAAGTAGCCGACCCAAAACATTTTCCGTCTACCAAAACACGGGATGCTGTATCTAACTGAATTGCAACTTCGTTCAATGTTTTGCGTGTTGTAACGTTCCGGCCTTGTTTCGTTAAGCCATATTTATAATAATGCAGCCTCACAGTTGGGCGCCATTTTGTAACGTTCGGAACTTGTTACCTGGCCGATATTTACGTTGCCATGGCTTAGCTCAAGGTAGAAACACGAGACTCAGTGAATGGACGCCGATTGATTATGAAATAAGTTCCAGAGTATTTGTTATATGTTTATTTAACTTTTTACGACAGTTCACAGACGAATTTCCAGTATGCAGAGTACGAACCTCTCACAGATAAATATAAATGCTCAGAACGGAGCCACAGTTGTTTACTTAATTATGTTCTTAAAAAAACTGACTCAAAGAAACTTAAAATGCGGCTACCTCCCACACCGGCAGAGAATTAAAATAATAAAGTTTAGTTGCCGATGTGGGGGTTATCTTACTGCCCGACACGACCTAGACAACCATTGTACGATGACTGCTCTTGATGTGACGCCTCTAACGGCCCTCGCCGCCGACTGCCTGAAGCACTGCTCGTACTGCTCTCAAGGGCGACTGCTCCAAGGACGACAGACAGACGCGTCTTTTGTTCTGCCTCTCGCCCCCCTCTCCCGAGATAAGGGCCTGGCCACGTACGCTCTCCACAACGTTATCATAATTACGCCGCAGGAACTAAAACTGTTGACACCGTCAACATCCAGATTAACTAACCTCTCGTACAACAAAACTGCGCTGGAGGAATTTCTGTTCCTTTATCATTGACTGTACTTGCTATTACCTTATTATTTTATAATCAAAGTATATAAAAATTAATACCAGGAAGACAAATTTTTTTTTTAATATATACACTATCTAACTTGCAGTCTTTCTGCTATAATACATTTTTTCTTCTTCCTTTTCCTTGTCCTCCTCTCCTTTTGTTTCACTTTTCTTCCCTTTTTCCTTACTACCTTTCTCATACTATACTTCACTTGTTTCCTTTTACCTACTGTCCTAAATATACCCCTCTTTTTCTTCTTCTTGACTGTCTTTACTCTCTGATTCCTTCTCTTTTCCCTGACTACTTTACTGACCCTTCGTTTTAATCTTTGCTTCTTCCTTACAAAACGTTGCCTGAAATATGCATAATTTTTCATTTGACGATACTCCTTACTCTTAGCAACTCTTGCCTGCTGCACTTCACCATCTGATCCCTCTTGCAGCTTTAATTCCCTATTACTATTTACTCTGACCCCCCTAACCTGAAGTATCCCTTCCTTTAAAACCTTTATCTTCGACTATCTAACCTCACAACAATTAGATTCACTCGCCACTAAATTATCTGCAACTCTAACCTCTTTAATTATAACCTCTGTCTTTCTATCTTCAACAATTAACTCTTTACCCTCCTTGTCACAGCCAATATCTCCTTCATTTTCTATGTCATAGCTGTTTATATTATTGTTACTTGGGGCAGTTACGGTTGGACCCTTTCCTAATCTCATTAGAGATTCAACCCCCCACTTGTCTATATTTATTAATAATTCATCAAATTTTTTCTCACTTTTTTCTGCTTGTTGCCTAATGTCTTGTTTAAGCTCCTGTATAAACTCCTGTTGTCCCTGTTTAAACTCCTGTTTAATCTTCTGTTTAATAATCTCCTGTTTAAATTTATGTCTCATTTCCTGTTGTTTTTTCTGTATGGCCAACAAGAGATTAATCATTTTTTCTGACCAAGTAGTTTCTAATTGCGTCATTTTTATTTTAACTACGACATGGTCATTAATATAAATATTCCCTTTAATTGCTTAACAAAATGACTCGTTGCAATATTTGCACACGAGAGAAAAAAAAAATTTTAAAAAAATTCTTGGCTAATGTACTTTATAATAACATAACCTGCAATACTCTTGGCCCACTGGNAAAAAAAAAATTTTAAAAAAATTCTTGGCTAATGTACTTTATAATAACATAACCTGCAATACTCTTGGCCCACTGGAAATGATGGCTTGACTGGTGATCCGATGCGTTCTTACCGTTTACTGTAGTTGATGAATAAGGTCTCATACCTGAAACTTCGGTGTCGTGCTGCTGGAACTGGAATATAACTGCCGCCGGTACCATGTTATTGTGCTGCTCGATGTTCGTATTCACGTGGTATAATTCGTGCCTCGCGGTTGGGTCGCCACCTTGTAATATTCCGGCCGATGTTTCGTGAAGCCATATTTATAATAATGCAGCCTCACAGTTGGGGGCCATTTTGTAACATTCCAGCCGTGTTACCTTAAGCCATATTTATTATATTACAGCCTCACCGTTGGGCGCCATTTTGTAACGTTCCAGCCTTGTTTCGTTAAGCCATATTTATNTATTTATTATATTACAGCCTCACCGTTGGGCGCCATTTTGTAACGTTCCAGCCTTGTTTCGTTAAGCCATATTTAAAATAATGCAGCCTCACAGTTGGGCGCCATTTTGTAACGTTCGGAACTTGTTACCTGGCCGATGTTTATGTTGCCACGGCTTAGCTCAGGGTAGAAACACGAGACTCAGTGAATGGACGCCGATTGATTATGAAATAAGTTCCAGAGTATTTGTTATATGTTTATTTAACTTTTTACGACAGTTCACAGACGAATTTCCAGTATGCAGAGTACGAACCTCTCACAGATACATATAAATGTTCAGAACGGAGCCACAGTTGTGTACTTAATTATGTTCTTAAAAAAACTGACCCAAAGAAACTTAAAATGCGGGTNTTGTGTACTTAATTATGTTCTTAAAAAAACTGACCCAAAGAAACTTAAAATGCGGGTACCTCCCACACCGGCAGAGAATTAAAATAATAAAGTTTAGTTGCCGATGTGGGGGTTATCTTATTGCTCGAAGCGACCTAGACAACCATTGTACGATGACTGCTCTCGAAGTGACGCCTCTAACGGCCCTCGCCGCCGACTGCCTGAAGCACTGCTCGTACTGCTCTCAAGGGCGACTGCTCCAAGGGCGACAGACAGACGCGTCTTTTGTTCTGCCTCTCGCCCCCCTCTCCTGAGATAAGGGCCTGGCCACGTACGCTCTCTACAACGTTATCATAATTACGCCGCAGGAACTAAAACTGTTGACACCGTCAACATCCAGATTAACTAACCTCTCGTACAACAAAACTGCGCTGGAGGAACTGAAACTTGTCGACGCATTCAACATACAGATAACGAACTTCTCGTATAAAATTTTTACGATGCAGCCGGAAAACAGCTAAATAATGCTGACGCTTCAAAACTCCAACTTTCGAAACAAAAACTGTAACCGTCCTCCTGATAAAACGTAAACAGCAGACGTCCGCCTGATAACCTACAAAAGCACATGTCTGCCGGATAAACTAACACGAGAAACGAGCCACCACGGCTTTAAACTGGAACCCGATAAAAATATTACTACGCTTGTCAAAGCTTCAAACATACTAAAGAATTTTACACTCGTGTCCTGCCTCGTCTCGCCCTGCCTCAACTTTGATTTGTTTCGGGTGTTTACTAATCCACTCTCTTCACTGCACACAAACTCCCTCCGGTGATTTACTTGCATGTGACGATAGCCGTGTATGTCCAAGTTGCTGTAACCTCGCCAACAGTCTGAAATTATCGTCATGTCCGGCACCATCCAGTCACGAATGCATTTCACTAATGTCGCTGTGTTCCTTTTTCCCAGCCGCACCAGGAAGAACTTTGTAGGATCACCTCTCCCCACACCGCCGAAAACCCACTGGCCGTGAACTTTTCGTCCCTTGCGGTTTTTACGCTTACCCAACTTTGATTCGTCTATCTCGACTATTTTGCCAGGCCCGCCGATTCTTTTCCTGTAAGTTAACACCCAGTCTATGCACACTTGGCGGCAGAAATTCGACCAGGCGACGACTGTCTTGCCCGAGCACTTAAGTTCGTTTACTATAGTCTGCTGTCGGGGATACTTGATCAGGCACCACAATAAACACAACTCGATGATCTTGCCCGGCGACAAATTTGAATCTCCCACGAAACTGCCCTGTCTTGCCGACACTTTAAAATT
>NQII01013612.1:0-18898 GCA_002778355.1 Clitarchus hookeri
TTTTTTCGGGTCATGCTGCTTAATGACATATAGTGAAGTGGACACCCCAGCCAGCCCATCCAGGTTTTTTTAGTGTTTTATAAAGTTTTTATTTTATCAATTGTGTAATTAGTATGTAGAAAGGCTGACAGATCCTAATCTAGCTCATGTAAGTATTGCTTATCATGTGCCACACTGGAGTGATTGTGGTGGTCATATGCATGCCACAAACTCCTCTCTGTTACTGAGCAACTTCTACTTCACAAAACGTTGAGGAACCCCTTAGGCAAAGTGTGATTTCTAACTCGTCAAGACTTTGTCACTATCACACACCACTGGGACTCACCATAATTAGGTTTGTCCAGCCATTTGACTAGCTTAATAGTGGCTTTCCTAACATTGAACCATTATTTATTCAGGATATTTTTAAACATTTTTTCTACATCAAAATGACTTGCACAGCTGTGTGACCAATAAGAGACTTTCTGTTGTCATAATCTTCCAACAAATCAACTTGATTAAATACACATTTTTTAAAATTGCACCTAGGAAAATTTTAAAAAATCCAATACTTTTCCGAAATTACTCCAAAACAGTATTTAAAACATTTTAACACATGCATATGTCTTCCTTAGTATGTCATACAAGTGCAGATGTTTCAAACATCCTTTTTTGTGGGAACTGTGGTGGTGAAGTGGTCATACATTTCGCCTCCTTCCAAGGCGAACTGGAATCGATTACTGGCAGGGCCACTCCAGGATTTTTGCATGCGAATATCGTGTAAAACGATGATGCTTGTCGGCGGGTTTTCTCGAAGATTTCTCATTTCCCCTGCCCTTGCATTCTGGTGCTACTCCATACTCACCTTGTTTCACCCTCATTGGCTATCAAGACCACGATTTCAAGCGCAGCCCAAATCTCTCCACTCCACTCACTTTTATGTCATTGTGTGAACTTTACAAACATCTCCCGAGGGTGAAAAATTGTATCCGATTTGCAGGTACCACCTAGTACACCAGCAACAAATGTGTAAAAGCACAACCAGCAAGCATCTCGAATGAAAACACCATGTAAAATATACAAATTTTTGTAATGTACATTTTTGCAAAAATGGTGCCATAACTGTAACATGGAATGTTGTAATTTACTTTTCAGTATATCTTATCAGTGTAAATGTATGTCAGAGTGTATGTGAAGCAGATAAACAGTGTGAGCAGTCAAACAATGTTTACATAACTTTCACAGTTACAATTTTCAACATTAAATTTGCATGAAAATTAATGCTAAATTTATCAATGTATATGCCCTTCAGGTATGGCAGATGGCAAGCATAAGACAGCAGACACTGATGACACCATCCCACATTCCTGATCAAAGCAGCCAATTTCTGCCAGCACCATCCACACCTCCATTGAGGCCATGNTGATGACACCATCCCACATTCCTGATCAAAGCAGCCAATTTCTGCCAGCACCATCCACACCTCCATTGAGGCCATGTGTCCGCTGGATAACAAGGAAAGCAAGCAGAGACGCAGAAACACGAGGGTGAACGAACACCTACCTCCTAACACCTCCTACACTCAGCCAGATAGCCCTCTTGTGGATCGATAGGAGGTCAGCCTCAGGAAAAGGGTAATCGCACTCGCACAGCTGTGACTTGCACACACCATGCATGCAGCAGCCGNTAGGAGGTCAGCCTCAGGAAAAGGGTAATCGCACTCGCACAGCTGTGACTTGCACACACCATGCATGCAGCAGCCGCACATCCTTGCTGGCTAGCGATTAACACATGGATGGCTATGCATACTACAGCAGGCAAACTGATGGTACTTCGCCAAAAGTGTGTGCACGTCTGATCGCAAGTACTACCAGTATGTACAGACATTACATCATTTCACACAGATGACAAAGCACATACATCTATGTCAAAAAACGACTAAATTCCACTATGAATCGCACCAATTATCTCAATAAAGTTCTGTGTACTTTGGTACCACAAACATCAGCTGGCATACCAGTCAAATTCTGTTGGAATTGCATGCATCCAACTAAACAAATTGGCTTCGCCAATCTGCTAGTAGAACAGCAGTGTAAATGACATCAGTTAAACAATACAGACAACAGTGAAACCATTAAGAAAACAAGATGTGTAAGAAAACCCGACCACCCCCAGTGGTATATTTGGTTAGACCAAGGTTGGTTCAATGTTTGATTCTACTGTTGGGCCAACATTGTCCTATTACTTTGGCCCAACGCCGAAATGTCCCTCGGGATTGTGTCTGTCCAAAATTATTTTTATTACGGTTGCCAACTGAAATATAATTTTGGCCCAACATAATATTATGGTTGTGTGTAAATATTTATATGCTTAGTCTTTTTTATTACAGAAAGGCATTCACACAGTAATATACCCACTGTTGGTAATGTTTTTGCAAGATGTGTTACTGCATACAGAATGCCATTCAATAAAGATTATTCTGCCAACATTGGTTGCTAGTGTTTTAAATAAATTCTGTCCATTGATTAAAAATTAAAAAACCATGTATTTCTAATTATTATTCATAACTTTTCACTTCATATTTTAACCTAAAAATCTCCTTTGCAGAAGTCAGATTTTAATTCGCGTTTTCTAGATTATCAGCCCGAGGTGTTACGCACTAGATTACTGTAAATTCTGTCTGGAGATGAAGAAATAGGTTGGTATAATTATATTGCAGTTCATTTTTATGTGTGATAGTTTTTGTGCATTTAATTCAAATTTTACTGCTTTGAAAGTGAATATAAAACCAACCAATTACAAAAATATATTTTCCAACTAATAATCAGTTCACAAACAAGTAGTCAGACTATTTTAAAAAAATATCTGTGATAGAAAATCTTTAACCATTTAGCAAATGAAATTAATATTGTATATGTTGTTATTTAGATAAAAATTATATCATTCTACAATGGCATAACGTAAGCAAAGCAACGTTGCCCCAATGTAAGAAAAATTAAGAATCGCAACTGTTATGTTCACAAAATTGTTTAAACACATGACGAACAACACAGAGTTTTAATAAAAATTAACATTTGGTAATTTTTTATAGGTTGGGAAAATTAATATTTTTCCTTTTTAAAACTATTATTTTCTATAAGTGAATTTATGTTTTTTGTATACTGTTGTCCCAACAAAGGTATAAGAACATACCAAATGCCAGCGGTATGTTTTCCTATAAGTAATCAAGACAGAACCAATGAAGTCAATTTAAAAAAAGACATGGTTTGTGTGTTAAAAACATTGCTTTTAAACAATAACAAGAAAATATAGTATTATTTCATCAGAAATATGCCAATATACTTTGTTGGCATAATGCTGGTTACACAATGTTAGCCAAAATAAAATGTACATACAAAATGACAACATTACATTTTCCAGCAAATAACTAACGCATCATCAACAAAGACAATTTTAAATAAGGCATTGTTTATGTGCTAAAGACAATGCTTTTAAACAATCATACAAAATTGTAGTGTTATATAATTGGAAATTAGGTAATTACCAATAGTGGCATAATGTTGGTTACACAATGTTGGCCCAGCATATGATTACATGCCAAATACCAACAGTATGTTTTATAAGAAGTAACCAGTGCATCACCAACGATGATGACAGACCCAATAACCTGCTTATGTACAGGTTGAGAGAGTAAGAGTGACTCAATTGTGCAGGAGGGCAGTTGAATGGAGATATGCAGCAATGGTGGTGTTCAGTGACCCACTACACTATGACATGGATGGCTTTTCAAACCACAATTCAATGCAGGTAAACAGGTACATTCTCACCAGTGCAAGTGTGCTGTTTTGGAATCCTTGACAGTAAATCTGTGTAGGAAACACTAACTGAATTCGCTACATGTAAAATCTGATTGGTGCATCAACACCACCAGACCATGATGGCCGCTAAAATTCTCGAGGTGGTGGCAGGAGCAGTTCTACCAGAACCAGCACATTAGCCCTTCTATCTCCTAGTTCGCTTGACGATTTTATTTGCTCCACAATTATCCTGGACAGCAGCACACACAATAACAAGCACACATGTGAAGACCATGTCGACTACATGCTGCATAAATAACTGCAGCATGTGGACTACATGCTACATAAATAAATGCATATGTTCAGCAGAAACAAACCAGACACCTACAACGGTGCTCGCGATGATGCGACTTACAAAGACAAAAATAGTGCTATCTAAAAGCACTACAGCTGCATCAGTCCCTGTTGCCAAAGTACGGAGCAAGGTCTTGTGGGATAATACCTTGAAACTGCCATGTGAATGCCACAAATGCCCCGGTCAACAGTTCCACTCGAATAATGACTGCCATGGTACAAAGAAAGGCATGGTGTACTGGACAAGAACAGCCATCCACTACCAGTGGGAAATGGGAAGACGGGATAGGTCCATTGGACATACCCTCGCCCCCCATATCCCTACGAAGTAGCATTACACCAACCTTGACACAAGCAATACTGCAGCAGCTCTACACAGACCAACCCACAAAGAATGGTAGGTTTATACAGATACCTGTCAATGTGAACATCAAATGTTATGTGCTTATCGATACAGTCACACCTCACAACTTTGTAAGGACTGGGTTTGCGGAATTTTGTGACATCGTCATGAAGCATAAGAATTAACTACATTAAACAATAGCAGGGGAACCATGGGAGAAACAAAAATCACAGTTTATATACGTGAACTAGAGACGACCACGTTAGCACTCGTCACCACCGTGTTTAGGGAAAATGCAACTCTCAGTCTCCCAATGCTAACCGGCCAGAACAAAATCATAGAGTCAGCAGCTAGGTGGATGCATTTTGGTATTGAAGGATGTAGAACCATCTACAATCTGTCAAGATTGTCTAGCCATAGCCACGAATGGGACAAACGCCAACTGACGAGAATCATTAAACGTGACATACGTGCAACCCTTTCTCAAATTGGCGATTTTAATGCTGGGGCATCAACAAGTCCCAGCGTGCGAACTATTCAGCGGACCACCATTGATATGGGCTTTCAGAGCCGAAGACCCACTCGTGTACCGTTGTTGACTGCACGACACAAAGCTTTACGCCTCGCCTGGGCCCACCAACACCGCCATTGGACTGTTGATGACTGGAAACACGTTGCCTGGTCTGACGAGTCTCGTTTCCAATTGTATCGGGTGGATGAATGTGAACGGGTATGGAGACATCCTCATGAATCGATGGACCCTACATGTGAACAGGTGACTGTTCAAGCTGGTGGAGGCTCTGTCATGGTATGTGGCGTGTGCAGTTGGCGTGAAATGGGACCCCTGGTACGTCTAGATACGATTCTGACAGGTGACAGACACGTAAGCATCCTGTCCGACCACCTGCACCCATTAATGTCCATTGTGCATTGCGATGGATGTGGACAATTCCAGTAGGACAATGCGACACCCACACGTCGAGAGTTGCTACCGAGTGGCTCCAGGAACTCTCTTCTGATTTTAGACACTTCCATTGGCCACCTAAATCACCAGACATAAACATTATTGAGCATATCTTGTATGCCTTGCAACATGCTGTTCAGAAGAGATCAATTGAGCTGTCTGTGTTGTGTCACCTGTTCACTAGTCGAAGTTGTAAAACGAGCACAGTTCTTTAAGGCCGAAATGGATGTGGTGAGCCGGAACTTCCAAAGTGGTGGTTTGCTTGGTTAACAAGGGTAAACTCATAATAGCAGCTTCTCTAATGTCTGGTGTAACTATTGCTATTGTGATGTTCTCTAGGTTAAGAATACACATGGTAATGGCGCCTTAGCCAGATTTATTTCCTGTATGCTGGTAGGTAGCCATCTTAATAACACTAGTAATGTGTGTGAGGTCTGCTGGACTGAAAAAATTAGCTTTGCACAAAGTTATGCAAAGTTGTGTAAATAAGTGCATGGCAAGATTTTCCTTTAATGAAAACCAAAATATGAAATAATTTAGACTCACTGCTGTTAATTTGGTTAAAGAGGAATGGCTGTGGCATCAGGTTGGTAACATTGCGTGTCACTAGGGTATGAGAATCATCTGGCTCCCTTACTCTGCTCCCTGTTTCCTAAATAACTGCCTGTGCAATTAGTAATTTGGCTATTGCGAAGGTATGGATTGTTTATTGTATCTGTATATTTTGACATTTATTCGCGCACCACTATTACCGCTCTTTGTTTTAAAATGATTTTTGCTCAAAACAGTTTCTGGGTAGGTTGAATTAATATTGTCCCTGGATTCGCCGAAATATGTAATTTTCCCTTCTCCCGAAATATTGTGGTTTCACTAACACTGTCCCAAATTTGCCCGTGGCTCCATCAAATAGAACTAGATTCCCAGTCGCAGCATTGTATGCATGAGTTACATTGAAAGATTCGCAGTGCACATCAAATAGTCGAGCCCACCGTTGAGCAAGGGTACCAACACCACACAGTACTCCGCTCACACTGTCTCTGTTACCACTTGTAGCAATTCACGCACAGTAAGATGTGGGTGAAAGCATTTGATAAGGTGTATCTTGCAGGTGATGAAGGTGATAAACTATTCTGCCCGTTGCTGCTCTTCTAGCATCTGTCTTCTCTGACCTTGAGTAACCTAATTGCTCTCCCAAACCAGTACTGCAATGAGTGCAAAAACTATTCCCACTGGATGCTGGAATGCTTGATAAATTTGCTTCCATGTGTACGCTTCTTTAGAAAATTATACTACAATGATTCTTGGCCACTCATCACATATGCCATAGCCCTGGAGGTGTAAGCTGCAATCCTCCAAATGCTGTATCAGGTCCCCTGTGGATAGGTATGTGAAGGTAGGCAGTGAGGGGAATTCGCCAGGTGGAGCAACACAGGTCGGTTTTGGGGCACATGATGCAGTGGTGGCAGCATGCCTTCCACTACCTTGCAGGCACACAAACATAGTCGGTTGAGAAGGTGTCTTGGATGGGGAAAATGCAGCAGGATTAGTTTTTCTAAATATGTTGCACAAACGTTGGCAACATTGCAGTGAGTTTTATTGGAAGGAAAGGCATTGGAAAGTGTTTGGCGAGTGATGGCATGTAAAGGGCAGCAGGTTGTAGAGGATGACGAGATGCTATTGACAAGGCTGGCTGGCATGGCATGGAGTGAGCAACCTATGTGTTATTGTTTTAGATTTACATTTACCATGTGGACGTGGAGCACATGTGAAAGCTGTGGTGACACAATCGCTATCGCTGAGCACTAATTTCATGAGAATTGGACGGCTTGTGCTGTCAGTCTCTTATCAGGTTGCCCGTGTAAATGAGCAGGATACACTCGGCACATAAATAAATCACTGGTATTTCCTACTTCGCATGATGGTCTGTGGCATTGTGGCGGCTGCTAAAATGCTCCAGTCAACAAGTCCTTGACACTATTGCGGCTCACAGAGTTGTTTGAGAAATTGAGCACTGTTGACACTTAAAGTATGTTCAATTGATGGTTTCAAGTTCGATCTTAGCTAGGCATTATTTATGGTATGTTTGTATTCACACATCGCATTTAGGTAATCGTATACCTCGCTCTGCACAAAATAAATTTTCAAATTAAAATATAGGTAGCTTTGGCATTTTTAAATTTTGTTCAATGATGTTAGAGAGAAAGTGGTTCGAGTACAAACTAAAAGTACTGTCAATGTGAACATATTCGGAACTGTCTTTTTCATCGTGGGTGTTCGCAGCATGGGTGTTCGGTGGCTGGTCTTTCAACTGCAATGACAATTGTGTGGGCGTCGCTCATACTTGGCCACAATGACGTGTGCGACTGGGCGCAAGAATTGCAAACACAGATGCATTAGTATACCTCGATGCACTTGTCATGCCATGTATTCCATATCATAACAATGTAGCCAAAAACAGCTGTTTAGGGGTAAAAGTCATGAAATTTCCCTAGTAGAGCAGTCCTCCCTTCATATGTTGGAGGGGTAGACCAGCCAGTGGCGAAGGTGTATATGTGCAGGAAAGGAATGTTGCTGGAAGGAGGGCAGGGGTGAGTGCATTTGCACCCAACCTCTGGCTGCTGCTTCCCCGAGATGGCTAGGGGTGGTGGGGTGATGACGCTGATGATGTAGCACTTCTCCCAATATGCTCGCATTGGAGCTTGTGACCTTTGCTTATAATCCATTCACGGTATCTTCGATACTTTTGAAAAGAACCTTTGAAAAATCACCCTAGCCGTTAGCCACATGCATATAACATTACAAACAGCGGCGAGCGCGGATACAGTTATGCCGTTAGGTTGCCAGCACAAAGAGAGGAAATAGTTCTAAAGTTTTAATGTAATTGTTAATTTATCACTTACAAATGGATTTCGAAAAGACTTGTATCTTATTATNACATTGCCATGTGACTGCCACATGGCAATGTTTGTTTACCCTTTGGCAGAAGGATACGAAATGGGCTGGAAAGTATATCTTTAGCAGGGCTTCAGAAAATCTTGAAGTTACAGTGAATACATTATACCACATAATGGTGAACCTGCTATGTTGGCATGTATTTCGCCCACATGCTGTATCATATTCTGGATGTCATTTTGGCATCATTTCCGATGTCCCACATTGTTCATGTTGGTCCTGTGGTGCAATATTGATGCAGTTGCATCAGATGACAGGGGAGGGAAGAATTTTACTTCTAGTAACTTCCGAATGGAATATGAAATTTTGGCCAGAAATTTGTGGGGGAAATGATGGAGGAGTACATCACACTGTAGGGCGAAATTTTACAGGATGACGAGTGTTGAGTGGCTGGGTCACAATTGGGTTGTGCAACAATAAAATGACGATGTATCATTGAGGTCTTTGTCAAGGTTGGATTTACACGGTTAAGGTGCCAACTGTCGCCAGTAGGTGGTGACATAATGGAGTTGCACTTATCCCATGGTTGTGTGGCCGTCTGCCAGGACATATAGCTGCTCCCTCATTATGGTTAATGAACTTACATCCCAGAAATTGAGGGATATCTTGGCTCCCCTAACGCTATTCATCCATGTGCCTAGTGGCATAGAGCCTGATATGACTGAATGAGCAGTTGAATGAACATACTTAACCACTTATAACCAGAAAGTGTGAAACAACAGGTACAATTACACTATAGATGGTGTGTTAATTGGCAGGGTACCATGCCCCTAAATGCCCTAAGGCCATGTGTGAATTTATACACATCCATTGCAAACATAAATTTATTTTCTTGCACAAATGCTACACTGCTTACTTACGAAGCTGTGAATTACACAATTGACACTGTTCCAAGACNTTTCTTGCACAAATGCTACACTGCTTACTTACGAAGCTGTGAATTACACAATTGACACTGTTCCAAGACCTAAGCGTGCCTGGTGGGCTACTTGAAAAATTACAATAAAAACTCTTACTCTAATAATATAACCAACATAATAAATTAAAATTATGTGATGTCAAAAAGTTAATTCAAAACACAAATAAAAACCTATAATTAAATTTAAAAGTGAATGTTGGCTTCTAAGGCTTCTATTTTGTGAAATGAATGTCCTATAGGTTATTTAATTTATGCTTTTCTCACCTTGTGTTAACGAATTTTCCATGCCACCTCTCTATGCGCGTCCAAGCTGTCAGGAGGGGAGGAAGGCACACTGAAAACTACAGTGGTTAGCACTCATGTGCACTACACTGAACTGATCCTGTTCGATGCAAGCACTTGCCTAGCTTTTAGTAGGTGGTCATGCACGGCGTGACAAACAGTATTGATGGGCGGATATCTTCTTGTGTCAAAACAGTAATCTTATTTATAAAGTAGTTGTTTTTAGTAGACATTTCAAAATTTGAAATCATTTTGTGTGGTTTTTCTCAATATCTAACAATTTTTTAAAAGGCAGTGGAAAACACGCACATGACAAATAACCATCGCATTAATTCAGCTCCCCAAATGCACTGCAGATAAAACTTTGACTAAACAAACACACGCTAAACGTGAAATTGCCTGATGAATATTGTGGTTGCTGAAATATATTGTTAAAAAGGTTGCTGCAGGTCTTCCTGGCAATGACCACTGTAAAATGGCTGCTAATTGTGAACACCTGTAACATTGTAAGTTGAGAACCATTTTAAATATATTATGGATACTAGAAATTCTTGCACATTTAACTTAGCTTAGCATTTAATTTAATAGGTTTATTTGAATATATACAATTTACATTAATTTTCGAAAAAAATGAAATAATTGTATAGCATGCAATGATTGCTACACACTTGTCAATTTTATAATATTAATACAATTTAGGAAAGATGAAAACTTATGTTTTCATAGGTAATAACAGGCAGCGTTGTGTATTGTGCCACTTTAGTTTGGAGCACTTGCCTTCTTAACATTTTCGTCATTACCATTGTGTCCCAGGCTGGCAGTGTGGTGGGCAAGTATCTGGTACCATGCCAAGGGGCTAGCGTGTAATCTAATGTCACTAAGACACAGTCATGAGCAACATGTATTGTATCTTAGCAAATATGGCGATATGAGTTCTCAGGCAGATGGTCGGCATTGCAAATTCTCCTTTGCTATTGTATGTTAAAAGACACATAGTTGTATATGAGGTGCACAAGGATCTAAAAAAACTAGCTTCCTCCACTGTCCAAGCAGTGGAGTGTGCCATCTGTTCTTGCACTGTAATGCATTAGTGACTAACAACAGTGATTATGTGAACCAAATACACATGGCTCAATGCAACTGTTGATAACTTTCACAATTATTACACTGTTATTGCATACACATTAAAAATACACTGATGCATGCTGGCACTGACTCCTGGTCCGTTGAGAGTTTATTAAAACAGAGTTATATTAGCTCATAAAGCACCAGTGAGACAAAGCTAAAGTGGTTTGCCATGTAGTAGAGGCAATTACAAGCTCGCAGAGACAGCTGTGGCCATAAATATAAAATTAATGCTCCCGTGTAGCGAAATGTACAAGGTAGTGAACCAGGGAAAATCAGAGGCAAAGTAGACAATGTTCCATATATTATATATGCAGTCAGTAATATACTTGAATTCAAACAAAATATGAAAACCTCTCGAAGCTATATGAGACTTACCCTGGCAGAGCTCCAGATGAGAATAAATTATGGTGGATAAGGAAGGCAGCTCGTACACACCATGTGTGAACACGTGTGTTCCAAAACCTTATACAAAACCAATAAAACTATATAGGGAAAGAACAATCCTTCTACCACTTAAGTACAATTTTAAACATATTTTGTTACACTGCCCTAACAAAATAAAGGTTTTTCTGACTGATTTACTTTAACATTGGGGGTATGTCGAATAATTAACATCCATACATCCAGAGGAACAGCTGGTACCCCAGCAAATGTTTATGTATATTAAATTAATTCTGTTTGTGTAACGAACTGCCATCTAATTCCTGTGATAACATGCAATAAATGTCTTCCTTGATTTACTCATATGTTTCACGACTCTGGCAGGTGTGTTTAGAATACATTGTTTTAATAAAGTTTTTATATGGCTCGGGGGGTGCTGTTATATTTAGATCAGCATGGCGACAATTTACAGCATTATTACATGTGGTATTTTATAAAGAATCATATTGGATTACTGGGTTTATGTTGGCTGGGAGTTATATTTAATATAACACTCACCATGTGGTCGGCAGGGAGGCTATGTTGATGTTGGTTGTATTTGCCATGCTCCTGTTGGCATGGCCGCCGATCCAACAGTAGTTTCCAGGTAGAATGAAGTGTTCTGATCGCATGTTGTTGTTCTGCCTTTATGCACTTGCTGAACTTTATGCATCTCGCTGGTCAGTGCATCTCTGGTTGATGTACATGCACATTTGTCATGCTTTGTCGTAATAAAGTTTGAGGGTATACAACAAATAATCTGCCCCCACCCCTCGCCAAACTGGAAGGACTGAACCTGATCGCATACATGTTCCATCACATCGCTAGTGGCGGAGTTGCATCTGGGGTGCAGCAGCCACACCACACCCTCATTGGTCTCATTATCACCTGGTACATAGGGGGCTTCTCCCCATTTACCCATTGATTGTAACTTTGTCGGGGTGTCTGCTGGTCCTTCTCTGAAGGTGAGAACCATCGTGGTGCTCTGCAGTTGTGGCAGGGTCGGTTAGGAGGGCTGATTGTCACTGGTACTGTCTCGGCATTTTTTGCTCCCGGCCTTCTGCTGCATCACCAGGAAAAATTCGTCTCGGTGATCGACATTTGCATTGATGTCTCGGGGACAAGCTCTTCTCTGCTGGCTCCTCTATGGTGATGTTGAAATGTGTATCGATAGGTCCTGATCCCAGTGTCCTAATCTACACCGGAGAGCCAAAAAAACTTGTATAGGCGTGTGTATGCAAATAAAAGAAGTATCGAACCAATTAGAGTAACTAGATGCTGTAGGCAGCGCCTATAAATAAGACAACAAGCGTCTGGCAAAGTTGCTAGATCGGTTACCGCTCCTACAATAGCAGGTATCAAGATTTAAGTGAGTTTGAACACTGTGTTATAGTCGGCGCATGAGAGATGGGACATCTCCGAGGTAGCGATACAATTTGTATTTTTTTGAACGACCATTTCACGAGTCTACCGTGAATATCGGGAATCTGGTAAAACATCAAATCTTNCTTCCACAATTATTACACTGTTATTGCATACACATTAAAAATACACTGATACATGCTGTCACTGACTCCTGGTCCGTTGAGAGTTTATTAAAACAGAGTTACATTAGCTCATAAAGCACCAGCTAGGCAAAGTTGAAGTGGTCTGCTACGTAGTAGAGGCAATTACAAGCTCGCAGAGACAGATGTGGCCATAAATATAAAATTAATGCCCCCGTGTAGCGAAATGTACAAGGGAGTGAACCAGGGAAAATCAGAGGCAAAGTAGACAAAGTTCCATATAATATATATGCAGACAGTAATATACTTGAGTTCAAACAAAATATGAAAACATCTCGAAGCTATATGAGACTTACCCTGGCAGAGCTCCAGATGAGAATAAATTATGGTGGATAAGGAAGGCAGCTCGTACACACCATGTGTGAACACGTGTGTTCCAAAACCTTATACAAAATCAATAAAACTATATAGGGAAAGAACAATCCTTCTACCACTTAAGTACAATTTTAAACATATTTTGTTACACTGCCCTAACAAAATAAAGGTTTTTCTGACTGATTTACTTTAACATTGGGGGTATGTCGAATAATTAACATCCATACATCCAGAGGAACAGCTGGTACCCCAGCAAATGTTTATGTATATTAAATTAATTCTGTTTGTGTAACGAACTGCCATCTAATTCCTGTGATAACATGCAATAAATGTCTTCCTTGATTTAATAATATGTTTCACGACTCTGGCAGGTGTGTTTAGAATACATTGTTTTAATAAAGTTTTTATATGGCTCCTGGGGTGCTGTTATATTTAGATCAGCATGATGACAATTTACTGCATTATTACATGTGGTATTTTATAAAGAATCATATTGGATTACTGGGTTTATGTTGGCTGGGAGTTATATTTAATATAACACTCACCATGTGGTCGGCAGGGAGGCTATGTTGATGTTGGTTGTATTTGCCATGCTCCTGTTGGCATGGCCGCCGATCCAACAGTAGTTTCCAGGTAGAATGAAGTGTTCTGATCGCATGTTGTTTTTCTGCCTTTATGCACTTGCTGCAGTTTATGCATCTCGCTGGTCAGCTGCATCCCTGGTTGATGTACATGCACATTTGTCATGCTTTGTCGTAATAAAGTTTGAGGGTATACAACAAATAATCTGCCCCCACCCCTCGCCAAACTGGAAGGACTGAACCTGATCGCATACATGTTCCATCACATCGCTAGTGGCGGAGTTGCTCCTGGGGTGCAGCAGCCACACCACACCCTCATTGGTCTCATTATCACCTGGTACATAGGGGGCTCCTCCCCATTACCCATTGATTGTAACTTTGTCGGGGTGTCTGCTCTGGTCCTTCTCTGAAAGTGAGAACCATCGTGGTGCTCTGCAGTTGTGGCAGGGTCGGTTAGGACGGCTGATTGCCACTGGTACTGTCTCGGCTGTTTCTGCTCCCGGCCTTCTGCTGCATCACCAGGAGAAATTCGTCTCGGTGATCGACATTTGCATTGATGTCTCGGGGACAAGCGCTTCTCTGCTGGCTCCTCTATGGTGATGTTGAAATGTGTATCGATAGGTCCTGATCCCAGTGTCCTAATCTACACTGGAGAGCCAAAAAAAACTTGTATAGGCTTGTGTATGCAAATAAAAGAAGTATGGAACCAATAAGAGTAACATGATGCTGTCGGTAGCGCCTATATATAAGACAACAAGCGTCTGGCAAAGTTGCTAGATCGGTTACCGCTCCTACAATAGCAGGTATCAAGATTTAAGTGAGTTTGAACACAGTGTTATAGTCGGCGCATGAGAGATGGGACATCTCCGAGGTAGCGATACAATTTGTATTTTTTTGAACGACCATTTCACGAGTCTACCGTGAATATCGGGAATTTGGTAAAACATCAAATCTTCGACATCGCTGCGGCCGGAAAAAGATCGTGAATGAATGGGTCAAACGACTACTGACGAGAATCATTAAACGTGACAGACGTGCAACACTTTCTCAAAATTGCGATTTCAATGCTGGGGCATCAACAAGTCCCAGTGTGCGAACTATTCAACGGACCATTATTGATATTGGCTTTCGGAGACGAAGGCCCACTCGTGTACAGTTGTTGACTGCACGACACAAAGCTTTACATCTCGCATGGGCCCGCCAACACCGCCATTAGACTGTCGATGACTGGAAACACGTTGCCTGGTCTGACGAGTCTCGTTTCCAATTGTATCGGGCGGATGGACGTGTACGGGTATGGAGACATCCTCATGAATCCATGGACCCTACATGTCAACAGGGGACTGTTCAAGCTGGTGGAGGCTCTGTCATGGTATGGGGCNGACATCTTCATGAATCCACGGACCCTATATGTCAACATGGGACTGTTCAAGTTGGTGGAGGCTCTGTCATGGCATGGGGCGTGTACAGTTGGCGTGAAATGGGACCCCTGATACGTCTAGATGCGACTCTGACAGGTGACAGATGCATAAGCATCCTCTCCAATCACCTGTACCAATTCATGTCCATTGGGTATTCAGACGGACGTGGACAATTCCAGCAGGACAATGCGACACCCCGCACGTCGAGAGTTGCTACGGAGTGGCTCCAGGAACACTCTTCTGACTGTAGACACTTCCATTGGCCACCTAAATCACCAGATATGAACATTATTAAGCATATCTGGGATTCCTTGGAACGTGCTGTTCAGAAGATATCTTTACCGCCTCGCACTCCTATGGATTTGTGGACTCCCCTGCAATATTCATAGTGTGAATTTCCTCCTGCATACCTTCAGACATTAGCCGAGTCCATGCCACGTCGTCTTGTGGAACTTCTGCGTGCTCGTGGGGGCCCTACACGATATTAGGGAGGTGTACCACTTTTTTTGGGTCTTCAGTTTATGTGGTTTAGGTTATTGCTGGCAACGTTCTTAAAGTTTGCTAATGGTCGGTTCTCTTTGTCACCTATTCCTGGAGTCTGGAAACAGCCCCCTGTCTTGTTTGCCGAGCCTGGATGGGGAGTCTGCTCCCCCCTCCCATGGAATGCTGGTGTTTCTTTAAAGCATAGTGTTTTCTCCAGATGCTTCCAGTTTCTACTTTGTTCCACAGTCTGAAAACTGCATACCAGATGTCGTCTGAGTGCACTTTTATTCACCGGCTAGTGCAGTCTCTTACTATGTATAGCAATGTCCCTACTATAGCTTTGATGATATATGGTCCTGCCCAGTATGGTATAAATCTGGTGCAACAGTTTTTGCCTCGTCTGAAAGGTTGTGGCTGCACACATACAATGCCTCAAGTTGCTTTAACAAAGTTGGTCAGTGGTTAGTGATGGGCATGATGGTCCCAACATACTGCTCCTAGCACCTTCATGCAGTCTAGCTTATATTAAAATGGTGTATGTGTCTATGTTTGGTTCTTACTGTCTCTTGTCGCTCCACCTAATAACTTCCCATGACATTGGAAACTCTCGTCTCTGTGCCTGTGCTACAGACATTTCCATGGTGGCTGTATTCACCATTCTCTGTAAGCAAAATTAAGCATCTCCTAAGTGTGTGTCAGTGTGCATGATGCTCCCCACAAATAAACTTAATAGGACCGTCAGTTACTGGTTCCTGCGATATTTAGGGTTTACATATGGGTGGTAGCTCTGCATAATCGTGTGATTTATATTCAACTTTTGGCATCAAAGCATCCACTTGCTACCCACGAACTGAGTCCCATTGTCAGACAGTATTAATTTTGGCAATCCCCACCTGAGAAAAAAGCGATTCTGGTGGTGGATCGAGTATTGCTGATCACATATATCTCTGTCCAGTGAATACACATATCTATCAGTATGACGATAAATTGTTTCTCAAGGGGCGTGGATGGATGTAGACCCATGATGTCTAGCACAATCTCTTTGAAAGGTGTATTGGTTCGGTGTGGTTCATGCTGTTATGTCCCATTGTTCCTGTTTGTACAAATTTCCTATTGTATACAGCTGGTCCAGGCCAGTGTCAGTATTCTAATATTTGTATCTTTGTCTATTCAGCACCATGGTGACCAGCTAGCTGATGGTCGTTCATGTAATGGTAAACACATTCTCTTGCTTCAGGCGGAACATAAGTTTTCCATTTCGGGCTGCCCAATGGTCTGGCTTGTATTATATTGTCTACCCAATACATTCTCTTTCATTTCTCTCCCACACTCTTCCCATAATTTTCGAATTGTGGGTGATGGGTTCTGTGCTGTTTCTACTCATGTTTCGACTTCTTTCCATGTGTTTGGTTATGACACTGCCAGGTTGTTATGGGTCACGAGATGCACCTCTAGGAGGTTTTCTCCAGCTCCACTTGCTGCTTTCGTTCGTGCTCTCTCTGAGAAGCACAATGTCGTAGTCGTAGCATTCCACACTGATTCTACAGTCTCTGGGTTGCGTGAAATCATGTCCAGTAGCTTGTTTTAAATGCCTGGTACATGCTACACTATAAAGTCAAAATACTACTATAGGAAGGCCTATCTCACCAAGTTGCCTATTCTGTCCTCCATACTATTCAGCCACATCAGACATTTGTTGTCAATCCATAGTGTAAATATCCTACCCTCTAAATGTGATCGATATTTCCGCACAGTCCACAGACTAGATAGACATTCCCTCTAATTGCTGTGCTACCACCTCTCCTTTTCACCAAATTGGGTGCTCCATAGCAGTTGATCGATCCATTCCCAGCTTCATCCAGCTTCTACAGCACAACCCCTGCTTCTACCAAACTCGCGCCTGTCTGCATGAATATTCTTTTATTTTTGGTTAGAACCTGGTCAGTCTGTGGCATTTCGTGAAATTTGGTCTAGGCTCATCGAAAGGCCATTGAGCCTCTGTGTTTCAGTGAAACGAAAATTTTGTAAGAAACAGGTATGTGANGGTCTAGGCTCATCGAAAGGCCATTGAGCCTCTGTGTTTCAGTGAAACGAAAATTTTGTAAGAAACAGGTATGTGAGGAGGCAGCCATGTGTGCGTCCCATGGTACGCAGTGACATAACCAGCTGGCCAAAATTAATAAATTTTTGCAATTGCTTCTAGTGGCTGAGGGTTTGGCTTATACATTTTTCTTCAAGTGGTGTGGGCATAATATGAAACATCGCATACAATGTGGCCTAAAATATCTAATTCCAGCTTGCCTATAAGGCATTTGGCTGGCGAGATAACCAGGCTGTGGGTTGCCAAGTGCTCTAGGATAAGACTTAAATGACGTACATGTTCCTCCCAACTCTGTGATCAGATTATTGTGTCATCCAGCTAAGCTGTTACAAATTCGCCAATCATGCCTTCCAGGCCGCAGGATGTCATAAACTGAAATGTGGAGGGTACACATTTTAAACCGAAAGACATAGCCCTGAACTGAAACCTCTATCCATCAGAAATGATACTCTCCGGATACACCTGTCTGATTAGTACTTGCGTGTACCCCGATTTTACGTAGGAAACATACTCACATTTTGCTCACTAGCTAGCACGTGATCTATAATCATTTGCAGGAGGGTTGTTGGCACTCATGCTGACTAATTTAAAGTGGTAGAATTCAAATATTATCTTTGGTACTAGGACAATGCAGGAACTATACTGGTTGTTTGAAAGTTTAATCAGGTTCTATTAAATTATCTCAGCAAGCTGCTCCCTAACCCGTATCCACATGGCCTTTCATACAGAAGCTCAGCTGCTACTTTGAGGATATTGTGTTCTGCCACTGTTGTGGCATGCAGTAAATCCGATGACACTAATACAACTTGTCGCTCGCACAATACCTTTTGTACACTGTCTTAATACTCGATGGCACACCATTCACGAGTTCATATAGCAATATCGGTTTTGTTGATAGACATATCTGTTACAACATTGCGTAGAAATGCAGCATTTCCCGGTGTCTAGATATACTTAGTAAGTTGGTACTTCAATGAATGCTTCCTGTTCTTCCAGACAAGGTTGTTCTAGTACCATGGTCTTGTGCAGAATGTCTTCCACAACTGCTGTCCTGTGGGTTTTCTCTGGTGCCCAATCAAATGGTTTGACTGGCACTGGTAGTGGTTAAATCCATATGCTGCAGGTCTGGAGGGATTCCCCCTCGAAGATAGTCCAGGCAGTTAGTGGCACACTGCTCTGGTTGTGTACTGGAGAGACACTAGTGGTATGGGTAAAACCCCGGTCAGACCATACATTTCGTGCTGAATATGAGGGTCTCAGTACTTGTGGAAGGGCGTGCCTTGCTGTACTTGTA
>NQII01013613.1:4179-14779 GCA_002778355.1 Clitarchus hookeri
CTACCTAACTAGCTACCTTACTACCTCCATAACGAACTACCTAGCTTCCACCCTACATCCATACCTACCGAGCTAGCTTCCTACCTACCTCCATACCTTGCTAACTAGCTACCTTCCTACCTCAATACCTACCTGGCTTGCTACCTTCCAACCTCCATACCCACCTGACTACCTACCGTCCTACCACCCTGTTTATCGTACAACCTTCCTACCTCCATACCTACCTAACTACCTTCCGTTCTACCAACCTTCTTATCCACCTACCTTCCTACCTCCATACCTACCTAACTAGCTATTTTCCTACCTCCATGCCTACCTAACTAGCTACCACCCTACCTCCATACCTACCTTACTAGATACCTTAGTACCTCTATAAGTACCTAGCTGGCTACCTTCATTCCTCCATACCTACAACACTACCGTCCGTTCTACCATCCTACTTATCCACCTACCTTCCTATCTCCATACCTAGCTAACTAGCTACCTTCCTACCTCCATACCTTCCTAACTAGCTACCTTCCCACCTACATACATACCTAACTAGCTACCTTCCTACATCCATACCTACCTAACTAGCAATCTTCCTTCCTCCATACCAACCTAACTAGCTCCCTTCCTACCACCATACCTACCTAACTGCCTTCTGTCCTACCAAGATGCTTATCCACCTACCTTCCTACCTCCATTTCTACATAACAACCGTCCGACCTACCAAGCCCCTTATATCAATACCTACCTACCTCCATACCTACCTAACTAGCTACCTTCCTACCTCCATACCTTCCTAACTAGCTCCCTTCCCACTTACATACCAACCTAACTAGCTACCTTCCTACATCCATACCTACCTAACTAGCAATCTTCCTTCCTCCATACCGACCTAACTAGCTACCTTTCTACCACCATACCTACCTAACTGCCTTCCGTCCTACCAAGATGCTTATCCACCTACCTTCCTACCTCCATACCTACCTTACTAACTATTTTCCCACTTCCATACCTACCTAGCTAGCTACCACCCTACCTCCATACCTCTCTTACTTGTTACTTTACTTCCTCTATATGTACCTAGCTGGCTACCTTCATTTCTCCAACCTACACAACAACATTCCGTCCCACCAACCTGCTTATCCACCTATTTTCCTACCTCCATAAATACTTACTAGCTACCTTCCTACCTCCACTTCTACGAAACAAGCTAACTTCCTTCATCCATACCTACCTAAAAACCTTCCGTCCTACCAAGATGCTTAACCACCTACCTTCCTACCTCCATACCTACCTTACTAGCTATTTTAATACCTCTATACGTACCTAGCAGGCTACATTCATTCCTCCATACCTACACAACTACATTCCATCCTACCATTCTGCTTATCCACCTACCTTTCCGTCTCCATACCTACCTAACTTCATTCCTTCCCACCAACCTGCTTATCCACCTACTTTCCTACCTCAATTACCATCCGCCCAACCAACCCGCTTATCAACCTACATTCCTACATCCATACCTACTTACTAGCTACCCTCCTGCCTCCATTCCTACCTAACTAGCTTACTTCCTTCCTGCATACCTACCTAAAAACCTTCCGTCCTACCAACATGCTTAACCACCTACATTCCTACATCCTTACTTCCCTAATTAGCTGCGATCCTAACTCCATACCTTACTAACTAGCTACCTTCCTACATCCATACATACCTAACTGGCTACCTTCCTACATCCATACCTAACTAAATAGCTACCTTTCTACCTCCATACCGAACTAACTAGCTACCTTCCTACCTCCATACCTACCTTACTAGCTACCTTCCTACCTCCATACCTACCTAACTAGCTACCTTCCTACCTCAATATCTACTTAACTAGCTACCTTCCTAGATTCATACTTACCTAACTATCTACTTCCCTACGTCCATACCTACCTAATAACCTTCCGTCCTACCAACCTGGTGATTCACCTACCTCGCTACCTCCATACCAAACTACCTTCCTTCCTTCGTAACTACCGAACTAGCTACGTTCCTATCTCCATGCTTACCTAACTAGATACCTTACTACCTCTATACCTTCCTAACTAGCTACCTTCCTACCTCCATTCCTACCTAACTGCCTTCCGTCCTATCAAACTGCTGATCCACCTTCCTTCATACCTCCATTCCAACCTAACAACCTTCCGCCCTACCAAGCTCCTTATACTCCTACCTTCCTAATTCCATACCTACCTAACTAGCTACCTTCTTACCTCCATAAATACCTAACTAGCTACGTTCCTACCACCATACCTACATAACTACCTACCTTCCTACCTTCATACCTACCTAACTATCTACATTCCTACATCAATACCTACTAAACTAGCTACCTTCCTTCCTCCAAACCTATTTATTTCCTTCCGTCATACCAAACTGCCTATCCACCTACCTTTCTACCTCCATACCGACCGAACTACATTCCATCCTACCAACCTGCTTATCCACCTAATTTCCTAACTCCATACCTACTAACTAGCTACCTTCCTATCTCCATACCTAACAAACTAGAAGCCTTCCTTCCTGCATACCTACCTAAAAACCTTCTGTCCTACCTACATGCTTAACCACCTACCTTCCTACCTCCATACATACCTACCTAGCTACCTTCCTACCTCAATACCTACCCAGCTAGTAACCTTCCAACCTCCATACCTCCCTAAATATCTGTATTCCTAACTCCATATATATCTAACTAGCTACCTTCATTCCTCCATATCTACCCAACTACCTTCCGTTCTACCAACCTGCTTATCCAACTACCTTCCTATCTCCATACCTACCTAACTACATTCCATCCTTCCAACATTTTTTTCCACCTACTTTCCTAACTCCATACCTACTTACAAGCTACCTACCTACCTCCATACCCAAATAACTAGCAACCTTCCTTCCTGCAAACCTACCTAAAAACCTTCGGTCCTACCAACATGCCTATCCACCTATATTCCTACCTCCATTACTATCTATCTAGCTACCTTGCTTCGTCCATAACTACATATCTATCTACCTTCCTACCTCCACACCTACCTAACAACCTTCCGTCCTACCATCATGCGTATCCACCTACCTACCTGCCTCCATACTTACCTAACTAGCTACCTTCCTACCTATATATCTAACTAACTATCAACCTTCCTACCTCCATATCTACCTAACTAGCTACATTCGTACCCCCAACCATACCTAACTACCTAATACCCTACCTCCATAACTACCTAACTAGCTACCTTACTACCTCTATACGTACCTAGAAGGCTACCTTCATTCCTCCATACCTACCCAACTTCCCTCCGTTCTACAAACCTGCTTATCCAACTACCTTCCTATCTCCATACCTACCTAATTACCTTCCACCATACCAACGTGCATATCCACCTACATTCCTACCTCCATACCAACCTAGCGAGCTACTTTCCTACCTTCATACCTACTTTACTAGCTACCTTCCTACCTTCATACCTACTTCACTAACTACATTCCTACCTCCATTACTACATAACTAGTTACCCTCCTACCTCCATTCCTTCTAATTAGCTACGTTCCTAACTCCATACCTACCTAAGTACCTTTCGTCATACACAGCTGGTTATCCACCTATCTTCCTACCTCCATACCTACAAACAAGCTACATTCCACCCTACTTATCTCCCTAACTACCTACCTTCATACCTCCATTACTACCAAATTAGCTACCTTCTTATCTCCATACCTACCTAACTTTCTACCTTTCAATCTCCACACCTACCTTACTAGCTACCTTACTACCTCCACAACATACTGCCTAGCTTACACCCTACATCCATACCTACCTAGCTAGCTACCTAACTACCTCCATTTCTTTCTAACTAGCTACCTTCCTACCTCCATACCTACCTAGCTAGCCAACTTCCTATCTCCATTCCTACCTGACTACCTACCCTCCTACCAACCTGCTTATCTTCCTACTTTCTACCTCCATACCTACCTAACTAACTAACTACCTACCAATCTTATTATCCACCTACTTTCCTACCTCCATACCTACCTTGCTAGCTACCTTCCTACCTCCATACCTACCTGACTACCTACTATCCTACAAACATGCATATTTTTCTTACCTTCCTTTGTCCATACCTACCTAACTACCTTCCTATATCAACCTGCTTTTCCACCTATATTCCTACCTCCAAACCTACCTAACTTGCTGCCTTTCTACCTCCATAGCAAACTAACTACCTTCCTACCTACCAACTTGCTTAACCACCTACTTCCCTACCTCCATACCTACTTTCTAACAACCTTCCTTCCTCCATTCTTACCTAACAAGCTAANTGCTGCCTTTCTACCTCCATAGCAAACTAACTACCTTCCTACCTACCAACTTGCTTAACCACCTACTTCCCTACCTCCATACCTACTTTCTAACAACCTTCCTTCCTCCATTCTTACCTAACAAGCTAACTTCCATCCTTCATACCTACCTAAAACCTATATGTCCTACCAACATGCTTATACACCTACCTTCCTACCTCCTTACCTACCTAACTAGCTACCTTCCTACCTATATAACTACCTAACTATCTACCTTCCTACCTCCATACCTACGTAACTAGCAAACTTCCAACCTCCATTCCTACCTAACTTTCTTTCATCCTACCATCCTGCTTATCCACCTACCTTCCTACCAATATTCCTAACTAACTAACTACCTTACTACCTCCATATCTACCTAACTAGCTGCATTCCTAATTCCATACATACCTAACTACCTACCATCCTACCAACCTGCTTATCCACCTAACTTTCTACCTCCATACCTACCTAAATTTATTCCATCCTACCAACCTGCTTATACACCTACCTTCCTACCAACATTCCTAACTAACTAACTACCTTCCGACCTCCTTATATACCTAACTAGCTACATTCCTACTTCCATACCTACCTAACTGCCTTCCGTCCTACCAAGATGCTTATCCACCTACCTTCCTACCTCCATACCTACCTAACTAGCTAACTACCTACCAATCTTATTATCCACCTACTTTCCTACCTCCATACCTACCTTGCTAGCTACCTTCCTACCTCCATACCTACCTGACTACCTACTATCCTACAAACATGCATATTTTTCTTACCTTCCTTTGTCCATACCTACCTAACTACCTTCCTATATCAACCTGCTTTTCCACCTATATTCCTACCTCCAAACCTACCTAACTTGCTGCCTTTCTACCTCCATAGCAAACTAACTACCTTCCTACCTACCAACTTGCTTAACCACCTACTTCCCTACCTCCATACCTACTTTCTAACAACCTTCCTTCCTCCATTCTTACCTAACAAGCTAACTTCCATCCTTCATACCTACCTAAAACCTATATGTCCTACCAACATGCTTATACACCTACCTTCCTACCTCCTTACCTACCTAACTAGCTACCTTCCTACCTATATAACTACCTAACTATCTACCTTCCTACCTCCATACCTACGTAACTAGCAAACTTCCAACCTCCATTCCTACCTAACTTTCTTTCATCCTACCATCCTGCTTATCCACCTACCTTCCTACCAATATTCCTAACTAACTAACTACCTTACTACCTCCATATCTACCTAACTAGCTGCATTCCTAATTCCATACATACCTAACTACCTACCATCCTACCAACCTGCTTATCCACCTAACTTTCTACCTCCATACCTACCTAAATTTATTCCATCCTACCAACCTGCTTATACACCTACCTTCCTACCAACATTCCTAACTAACTAACTACCTTCCGACCTCCTTATATACCTAACTAGCTACATTCCTACTTCCATACCTACCTAACTGCCTTCCGTCCTACCAAGATGCTTATCCACCTACCTTCCTACCTCCATACCTACCTAACTAGCTACCACCCTAACTACATATCTTTCTTACTAGCTACTTTACTACCTCAATTTATGTACCTTGCTGGCTACCTTCATTCCTCCAACCTACACACCAATATTCCGTCCTACCAACCTGCTTATCCACCTACTTTCCCGTCTCCATACCTACCTAACTTCATTCCTTCCCACCAACCTGCTTATCCACCTTCTTTCCTACCTCCATACATACTTACTAGCTACCTTCCTACCTCCACTCCAACGTAACTAGCTAACTTCCTTCATCCATACCTACCTAAAAACCTTCCGTCCTACCAACATGCCTATCCACCTACATCCTTACCTCCATTACTACCTTTCTAGGTACCTTGCTTCCTCCATAAATNACCAACATGCCTATCCACCTACATCCTTACCTCCATTACTACCTTTCTAGGTACCTTGCTTCCTCCATAAATACCTATCCTGCAACCTTCTTACCTCCATACAAACATAACAACCTTCCGTCCTACCATCCTGTTTATGCACCTAACTTCCTACCTCCATACTTACCTACCTAGCTACCTTCCTACCTATATAACTACCTAACTATCTACCTTCCTACCTCCATACCTACGTAACTAGCAAACTTCCAACCTCCATTCCTACCTAACTTTCTTTCATCCTACCATCCTGCTTATCCACCTACCTTCCTACCAATATTCCTAACTAACTAACTACCTTACTACCTCCATATCTACCTAACTAGCTGCATTCCTAATTCCATACATACCTAACTACCTACCATCCTACCAACCTGCTTATCCACCTAACTTTCTACCTCCATACCTACCTAAATTTATTCCATCCTACCAACCTGCTTATACACCTACCTTCCTACCAACATTCCTAACTAACTAACTACCTTCCGACCTCCTTATATACCTAACTAGCTACATTCCTACTTCCATACCTACCTAACTGCCTTCCGTCCTACCAAGATGCTTATCCACCTACCTTCCTACCTCCATACCTACCTAACTAGCTACCACCCTAACTACATATCTTTCTTACTAGCTACTTTACTACCTCAATTTATGTACCTTGCTGGCTACCTTCATTCCTCCAACCTACACACCAATATTCCGTCCTACCAACCTGCTTATCCACCTACTTTCCCGTCTCCATACCTACCTAACTTCATTCCTTCCCACCAACCTGCTTATCCACCTTCTTTCCTACCTCCATACATACTTACTAGCTACCTTCCTACCTCCACTCCAACGTAACTAGCTAACTTCCTTCATCCATACCTACCTAAAAACCTTCCGTCCTACCAACATGCCTATCCACCTACATCCTTACCTCCATTACTACCTTTCTAGGTACCTTGCTTCCTCCATAAATACCTATCCTGCAACCTTCTTACCTCCATACAAACATAACAACCTTCCGTCCTACCATCCTGTTTATGCACCTAACTTCCTACCTCCATACTTACCTACCTAGCTACCTTCCTACCTATATAACTACCTAGCTAACTACCTTACTACCTCCATACCTAAGTAACTTGCTAACTTCCTACCTCTATTCCTACCTACCTTTCTTCCATCCAACCAACCTGCTTATCCACCTACCTTCCTACCAACATTCCTAAATTATTAGCTAGCTTCCTACCTCTATACTTACCTAACTAGATACATTCCTACTTCCATACCGACCTAACAAGCTACCTTCCTACCTCCATACCTACCTAACTAACTAACTTCCTTTCTCCATACCTACATAAAAACTTTCCGTCATAACCACATGCATATCCACCTACTTCCCTACGTCCATTACTACCTAACTAGCTACCTTGCTTTCTCCATAACTACCTGTCCTGCTGCTTTACTACCTCCATACCTACCTAACAACCTTCCTTCCTACTTTCTGCTTATCCAGCTACCTTCCTACCTATATACTTTCCTAACTAGCTTCTTTTCTACCTATATAACTACCAAACTATCTACCTTCCTACCTCCATACCTACATAACTAGCTAACTTCCTACCTCCATACCTACCTAACTTTCTCCCAACCTACCAACCTGCTTATCCAAGTACCTTCCTACCAACATGCCTAACTAACTAGCTACATTACTACCTCCATATCTACCTAACTGCCTGCCTTCCTTCCTCAATACCTACCTAACTGCCTTATGTCCTACGAACGTTCTTATGCACCTACCTTCCTAATCTCATTCCTACATAACATCCTTCCGACCTACCTCACTCCTGATCCTCCTACCTTCCTACCTCCATACCTACCTTACTGGCTACCTTCCTAACTCTCTACCTACCTAACTAGCTACCTTCGTACTTCCATTCCTACCTAACTACCTAATACCCTACCTCCATAACTACCTAACTAGCTACCTTACTATCTCAATACATACCTAGCTGGCTACCTTCCTTCATCCATACCTACACAATGACCTTCAGCCCTACCAACCCGCTTATCCACCTACATTCCCAGATCCATACCTACTTACTAGCTACCTTCCTACCTCCATTCCTAACTAACTAGCTTACTTCCTTCCTCCATACCTACCAAAAAACCTTCCGTCCTACCAACATGCTTATCTACATACATTCCTACCTCCAATTTACTTAACTAGCTACCTTACTACCTTCATAACGAACTACCTAGCTTCCACCCTACATCCATACCTACCGAGCTAGCTTCCTACCTACCTCCATACCTTCCTAACTAGCTACCTTCCTTCCTCCATACCTACCTAATTTTCTCCCAACCTACCAACCTGCTTATCCAACGACCNAACATGCTTATCTACCTACATTCCTACCTCCATTACTACCTAACTAGCTACCTTACTACCTTCATAACGAACTACCTAGCTTCCACCCTACATCCATACCTACCGAGCTAGCTTCCTACCTCCATACCTTCCTAACTAGCTACCTTCCTTCCTCCATACCTACCTAAATTTCTTACAAAACCTACCAACCTGCTTATCCAACGACCTTCCTACCAACATTCCTAACTAACTAGCTACATTACTACCTCCATATCTACCTAACTGGCTGCCTTCCTTCCTCAATACCTACCTTACTGCCTTATGTCCTACCAACTTTCTTATCCGCCTACCTTCCTAACCTCATTCATACGTAACATCCTTCCGACCTACCTCGCTTCTTATCCTCCTACCTTCCTACCTCCATACCTACCTAACCGGCTACCTTCCTACCTCTCTTCATACCTAACTAGCTACCTTCGTACCTCCATTCCCACCTAACTACCTAATACCCTACCTCCATAACTACCTAACTAGCTACCTTACTACCTCAATACGTACCTAGCTGGCTACCTTCCTACCTCTATACCTACCCAATAACCTTCCGTCCTACCAACCCGCTTATCCACCTACATTCCTACATCCATACCTACTTACCAGCTACCTTCCTACCTCCATTCCTACCTAACTAGCTACTTTACTGCCTCCATCCCTACCTAACTAGCTACCATTCTACCTCCATACCTACTAAACTAGCTACCTTCCTTCCTCCATATCTACCTAAATAGCTACATTCCTACTTCTATACCTACCTAAATACCTTCCTTCCTACCAACCTGCTTATCAACCTACCTTCCTACATCCATACCTACCTAACTAGCTACCTTCCTAACTTCCATACCTACCTAACAAGCTACCTTTCTACCTCAATACCCACCTGACTACATACCGTCCTACAAACCTGCTTATCCACCTACCTTCCAACCTCCATACTTACTTAACTACATTCCATCCTACAAACCTACATTTCCGCCTACTTTCCTAATTCCATACCTACTTACCAGCTACCTTCATACCTCCATACCTACCTAACTAGCTACCATCCTTCCTGTATACCTACCTAAAAACCTTCCGTCCTACCAACTTGCTTAACCACCTACGTTCCTACCTCCTTACTTCACAAACTAGCTGCGATCCTACCACAATACCTTACTAACTAGCTACCTTCCTACATCCCTACCTACCTAACTTCCTACCTTCCTACCTCCATACCTACCTAAATAGCTACCTTTCTTCCTCCATACCGATCTAACTAGCTACCTTCCTACCTCCATACCTACCTAACTAGCTACCTTCTTACCTCCATACCTACCTAACTAGCTTCGTTCCTACCTCCATACCTACATAACTAGCTACCTTCCTACCTTCATATCTACCCAACTAGCTACCTTCCTACATCCATACTTACCTAACTATCTACTCTACTACATCCATACCTACCTAACTACCTTCTGTCCTACCAAACTGGTAATCCAACTACCTCCCCACATCCATTCCTACCTACCTAGCGACCTTCCTACCTCCATAACTAACTAACTAGCTAACTTCTTCTTCCATTCCTACCTAACTTTCTTCCATCCTACCAACCTGCTTATACACCTACCTTCCTACCAACATTCCTAACTAACTAACTACATTCCTACCTTCATATCTAATTCACTAGCTACCATTCCTACTTCCATACCTACCTAACTTACTTCCATCCTAACAACCTGCTTACCCACCTACATTCCTAACTCCATACCTACCTAACTAGCTATTTTCCTACCTCCTTACCTACCTAACTAGCTACCTTCCTACCTCCATACCGACCTAACAAGCTACCTTCCTACCTCCATTCCTACCTAACTAGCTACCTACCCACCTCCAT
>NQII01013614.1:0-19358 GCA_002778355.1 Clitarchus hookeri
AGCCACAAAGGAACCGCCAGGCATAATTTTTTGAGAAATCGCGCCGGATGATTCCGCATGGTCGGCGGGTTTTTTCGGGGAACTCTCATTTTTCCCGCCAGTGCTTTCCGGCACCGCTCTATGGTCACTAGGTTCCACCCTTATCGGCTCTCGAGACGCTGATGTTAAGGACTCCGTCTGCCTGCCGATTGAAGTGTGTTGCACAGTGTATGAAATACTCGTGTTTTGGCGAAACTATTAAACGTCCCCCTAGTACATTTACCTACGAAAAGACATTATAAACGGGACGAGGAAATAATGGTACTTTAAAGTTACCACGCGTACTGTAAATTTTATTTTGGAGGCCTCCAATAAAGTAAACCAGAACGTAATGATAACTATTGTATCTACTTTCCTCTAATTTGGTGAAAATAAAGTTTGGTGAAATTCTTAAAAGTTTAGATGGCTGGTAGGCTTTGACGTCTCATTGACAGCAATGTCATTAGAGATGAAACCAGAAACATGTGAACCAGTACCACGCAATTATAATACACGTGTGACATACCTGGGATTCGAATTCAGAAAAACACTTAAAATTAAACCAGCGTACAATCAACTGTNTATAATACACGTGTGACATACCTGGGATTCGAATTCAGAAAAACACTTAAAATTAAACCAGCGTACAATCAACTGTTACGGAGGTAGGATTCGGAACATCAAATTCAGATGTATTCAGTCTTAATGATTTGAATGTTAGGGTTCACTAACCTAAAATATAAACACCGCCATCATTTTTTAAATAAGTTTCTGATCCACTTAAAACACATTTTAAGTGGCCTAACGTAACGCCACACGTGTGAAAAATAGGGTGCAAATCAGTTTATTGGTCTACGAGATATGGCACAAAAACTTGTTTTTTTTTTTNCCACACGTGTGAAAAATAGGGTGCAAATCAGTTTATTGGTCTACGAGATATGGCACAAAAACTTGTTTTTTTTTTTTCAGATGGATAGACCTATCTTATGTAAACTTCCTAAAAAGGGTTTGTTCATAGGATGTTCCCAAAATGCATTATCAGAATAAAAAGTTTAATTGAATTTAGCAAAATTTTGAAATATGTGTACCAAATAAATCTAAATATGTGTATGGCCGCTATTTCGAAAATCATTGCCTTGCCGTATTTAAATCATCAAACTTTACATGGCCATCCATAGTTGTGAGAAATTTGTTGGAAAATAGTTTAATTATTCCGTAAATATGGAAAATGTACTATTACTTAGCTATCAGTATATTGCAAAAAATTCGGCAAAATAGGGATCTCTAAATGTATAAAAGATTCTTAAAATAATCACGGTATGCGTATAAAATTTGGTAGAATTTTATTGAAAAGTTTCATGGATATATCATAATAAACTTACTTATTTATATAAACAACATTGAAACATGTCTGCCGCAAATAATACATGCTAATTTACATACCCTAGTAAAGCAATAATTCGTAAAATTTTTGTATGAGTGGGTTGATTGGTCGTCGAGATATGACATAAAAACTGCATTGTTCATGTGATAATGTTCATAAATGGAGGACAACAAGTGCATATATTAGCACGTTCCATGATTGCCATAGATACAACTTACAAAGTAAAATTAAAATATATTTCATGGTTTCGTAGATATAGCACACTTAGCTCAAATGTTTGTCTAGAAGCCATTCTGAAATTAAGATACCTTCACACTGTTACAAATAAATTAATATGGCCTACCACAGAACAACTTCTTCGACAAATTCGAAATAAATCGGTTGATTTTGTCTCAAGATATAAAATAAAAATTGCATTTTTTCACGTAGGGCTATCATACAAAATGGTGGAGAAATAATATTTCGCATAGACAATTATGACGGTTATAATTGATAATGTCAGTATACAATGTTAAGTTGAAATGTGTATTGTAGTTTAGTAGAAAAAATTCTCTGCTAAAATGTTTAAATGGCCACCATTATGAAAATATGTGTGTCTTACCCTCTCAAAGTGTATCAGTTTACATACCCTGCACTAGTGCTACTTATTTACCAAACTTGGTAGAAATCGGTTGTTTTTCGGAGATATCGCGTAATTTTAATTTGTAATGTAATGCTATTTTACAAAATTGCGGACAAATTAATTGTTTGAGGACCCTTTTGATGGATATAATATATACAGCCAGCATACATAGTTTCCCAGAAATAAATTACATCGTTTCAACCATATAACAAACAAAAGCAAAAAAACTATATGACCGTCATATTTAAAATAAGAGCCTGACATACCTAAGACACAGTAGTTAACATAACAGTACTGTTTGTTCGCCATATTTCGTCGGAATTGGTCAATTGATCCCTGAGATATGACATACACATTTTATTTATTAGTGTGGCACTACATTACAAAATGGAGGACAAAAGATTCCCTGCGTACACATTTTATTTTTGTTGTAAATACTTCGAGCATACAAAGTTAAGTTGGAATTGATTACATGGTTTCGAAAATATATCATACTATGCTAAAATAGCTAGATAACCGCACATTATAAAATTAGTGTCCGACATTCTTGACACATATTTATACATATCAACTGCATCATTACTACTAGTTGCCAAATTTGTTATCAATAGTTCAAATCTTTCCCGATATATAACATAAAAAAAATTTAGTAATTTAGTGGTAATTTAGCAAAATGGTGGACAAAAGTTACTGTTTTTGGTGAATATTATGCATGTCATAGATATTGCCAGTGTACAAAATTTGGTATTATGGTAGTTATACCAAATAAACTTCAAATATTTGTATAGCCACCATTTTGGAAATAAGTGCCTAATTAAATTTAATTACTGATATTCATCTTGCCTATCATAGCATTAGATAGTGCAAAATTGGGCAAAAATTGGCTGAGTAGTTTTCGAGATATCACTTAAAAGCTTTATTATTTAATGTGATAATACCATCCAAATTAGCGGACCAGCGGCAATAATCCCCCCTGAATGCAATGCTTACACTGCGCTACCATCCAAAATGGCGGACCAGCGACAATAATCCCCTCTGAATTCAATGCTTACACTTTGCGCTGTCAGTATAGAAAATTTTGTTTAAATCGGTTGAATGGTTTCCAAGATATGACATAATACCCAAAATTTTAAATGGACGCCATTTTAGATGTAGTTGCCTTAAACAGTTAAAACAATATATATAATATTCATGTGTCCTTACTGAGTACAATATGTGTACCGAGTTTTGTGAAATTTGGTTCACGCGTTCAAAAATTGAACACATGCACAGACTGACAAAAACATCAACACACATACATACACACATACACACGCACACACTGACAGGAAAGTGATCTCATAAGACTTTCTTTCCTTCTGAAAGTAGGCTAAAAACGGGTTTCCAAAACTGCCGTAACTTCCAACATACTAGCCGGACACGAGCCAAACTACGATAACAGCCTGTACTGAACTTTGCTAGAGACTTTTCATCAATATAATTATAGGGTCACCGCTGAAGATACACGTAAAAGAACGACAACACCGCACGCCAGTTTAGAGCGCTGCGCGTAGGGGCGATGGAGTTGTTTAAGCGCGTGCCAGTTTAATCCTTATAGTTCCCGCGCTTCACGGCCAAAAATGAAGAAACACGCTGAAGGAAGGCGGGCCCTTTAAGGTTGTTCGATATCAAAAATTTATTGTTTTATAGTTGTACCAAAAATTGTTTAACTTGTAATTACGCATTGTGTGTAATTACATGTTCCTAGAATAAATATAATTACACTATATATTTTTTGAATAGTTTGATGTAAAGTCTCGTATGTTTCTGTTTTTCTCCAGCCGTAATAACAAATATCAACAAAGATATGCTAATGAAAAATTGTACAACATGAACTATTATTGTGGACTACCGCATGAAAAATCTGTAATCACGAAATAACCGTTCACGCATTTGAAATATGTTAAAAATATGGGAAATATTTGTAATATTTAACATATATATGTTTATTTATTTGGTGATAACATATGTGTCACGCGATAGCCCACATAATTAGTTGATATTGTAATGTTTTTCATTTGCATAAGGTAGTTAGTATTTATTTAATAATGCTGCAGCAAAACGGGAAATATTTGAAACCTTTCATCATATTTTTGCAAAAATTTGTTTTTTTTTTACCTGCAGAAAATGGCTTTAAATACAATGCGTACAAGATGAACAATGTTCAGGGCAAACATAAAATAATAGATTGTTTAGTAGCCAAGATAGTTAGGAGCCAGCAAAACGTCTGGACTCCACTCGCGATTGGCGGTGGTCGAGACAGTTGCGCGGCGCCCGGTGGCAGCTCGACAGTCACTCACGGAGACCACAGCACAGTGGTCAGCGATGACAGCAGTGTTGAAGGGTGTGGCTGGGTAAGGATGTCCGTGCCGCAGTCTCCCCCTGGCCGGAGGGTTGACCCGGACCACAGTAAATTAGCGCGGGCCACCAGGTGCGGACGTGTTATCGCCGGCCGAGGTTATCGCGCGACGCCACTGCATTGTTTCCCAGCAGTTTATAGGCCAGCGCGCCTGCAGCTCCCGCGACGTGCTTAAGAGCGCCGCGCCGTCTGGGCCAAGGTATTCTCTCAGTCCGAGGTATAGAAGCGCGGAAGCGATAAGGGCGGCGAGGTTGCTCTCGGATTTTCGCATACGAGGATTGTGTTAGACGATGTCGCTGCTCGGTGGGTTTTCTCGGGGNCGGCGAGGTTGCTCTCGGATTTTCGCATACGAGGATTGTGTTAGACGATGTCGCTGCTCGGTGGGTTTTCTCGGGGACCTCCCGTTTGCCCCGCCCTTTCATTCCAGTGCTGCTCGATACTAATCTCGCTTCACCCTCATCGGCTTTGAAGACCTCGATGTTGAAAGCCGCACATACCTCTCTACTCTCTCCACTGAACTGGAATGCGGTGTTTCTCACGTTGGCTCACCTTATAAAACTATAATTATAGGCAGTTCATGGTAAAGTGAGCACTTTTTAACGTCCTCTCTACAGGTATAAGAAATAAATAAACAATTATATCCAGACGTCAGCCGTTAATATTTGACAGTTGTGAAATTTATACACAGTATTGTTTAGTCACATGGCAAATGTTATTTAAATTGTGGCGAAAAGATAGAAATTGAAAAAATTCAATAATTTGCAGGGCCTTAAAAATTGCTCACATAACCGTAAATAGCCTATCATAAATAACATTTTACAGTGTAATGATAATGTGCAATGATCGCATGTTAAATAGCTTCCCACCANAAATAGCCTATCATAAATAACATTTTACAGTGTAATGATAATGTGCAATGATCGCATGTTAAATAGCTTCCCACCAGAAGTTTCCAATCTAAAAAAATATTGAGAAACACACGAGCGAGATTTTTTCACTTTGAATAGCACACATTAGAAACAGAAAAAGAAAACGGAAGCTAGTACTAGGACTTGGCAAGTTTCTTAAATGTCATTTGTATGCAGACACCACCCAAAATTAATGGTTTTTGAATTACAACTTACGCTATGTTAGCTCTACATTCAGTTTGGAGGGCTGGGCCTAAGTGCTAGAGTTTTCAGGCGCATGTGATTACCTAATCGAGAGGAGTTTTACCGAACGGGACACTTTTGTGGTATGCCGGAATCATTCGACTCCACATTACTAACCGTATGTCTGAATTTCATTGAGGACCTCCTTTCATGACTGATCTCTATATCTGTCCCTCTATCTCTCTCTACAGAACGAGAGAAGCGGTAGCAAACGCACTAACATGATATTTGTATGTGCTACCTTAGTTTATAGGTAACTGAGTTTCATTCATTTATGAATATAAATATATATGCACACTGAAGAGCCAAAAAAATTGGTACCGGCGTACGTATTCCAATAACAGAGGCATGGAACCAATCAGAGTAAGGTGATGCGGTCAGCAGCACTTATATAAGACAACAAGGGTCTGGCAAAGATGCTAGATCGGGTAATGCTGCTACAATGGCAGGTTATCAAGATTTAAGTGAATTTGTTACGTGATTTTATAGTCGGCGCACGAGAGATGGGACATAGTATCTCCTAGGTAGCGATAAAATTTGGATATTCGCGTACGACCATTTCACAAGTGTACCATGAATATCGGGAATCCGGTAAAATCGCTACGGCCGGAAAAAAGATCGTGATCAAACGGGACAAACGACGACTGACGAGAATCATTAAACATGACAGACGTGCAACCCTTTCTCAAATTGGCGCAGATTTCAATGCTGGGTCATCAACCAGTGCCAGCATGTGAACTATTCAACGGACCATTATTGATATGGGCTTTCGGAGCCGAAGGCCTACTCGTGTACCGTTGTTGACTGCATGACACTAAGCTTTACGCCTCACCTGGGCCCGCCAACACCACCATTGGACTGTTGATGACTGGAAACACGTTGCCTGGTCTGAAGAGTCTTGTCTACAATTGTATCGGGCAGATGGAAGTGTACGGGTATGGAGGCATTCTCATGAATCCATGGACCCTACATGTCAACAGGGGACTGTTCAAACTGGTGGAGGCTCTGTCATGGTATGAAGCGTTTGCGGTTGGCGTGGAATGGGACTCCTGATACGTGTAGTTACGACCTGCACCCATTCATGTCCATTGTGCATTCCGACGGACTTGGACAATTCCAACAGGACAATGTAACACCCCACACATCGAGAGTTGCTACCAAGTGGCTCCAGGAACACTCTTCTGACTTAAGCCACTTCCATTAGGCACCTAAATCACCAGACTTGAACATTATTAAGCATACCTGGGATGCCTTGCAACGTGCTGTTTAGAAGAGATCTCCAGCGCCTCTCACTCCTGTGGATTTGTGGACTGCCCTGCAGGATTAATGGTGAGAAATGCCTCCTGCATACCTTCAGACATTAGACGAGTCCATGCCACGTCGTCTTGTGACACTTCTGCGTACTAGCGGGGACCCTACACGATATTAGGCAGGTGTACAAGTTTCTTTGGCTCTTCAGTGTATATTGTAAACTGTCGCCTTCTCTTTAACTTTACAGGCAACTTCAACTAAATGTATTTGCATGTCATGTGCTATCTCACTGCATGGACAATTATGTGTTTCATACTCGGGTAGGTGTAATGTTAAATAAGGATCTTACTATATATGCATTTACTGAACATGTCTCTCTCCCCATATACATATATTACAGAAAGGATAAACAGCAAGCAAAATATATATGATGTTAAAATGCAATACTAAAAATCTACAAATTCAGACATGAATAAATTTGAAATACTTTAGAACAAATTGTACGTGTGCGTTTTACACACACACAGTCTTGAAAAAACAGTGACATAAAGATAAGTACTCTACATTACTACTTTCACAGAAAGGTCTACATTGTTTGCCTTACGTAGGTATTAAAAAAATTTTTTTAAATCAAATTGTGCGTTTTACACACATACGTGCAAATGGTGACACACAGAAAATGTTTTGTTAGATTTAATCAATGAAACAGCCCTTTAGTATACATTTATATTTACAATCCAATGCATAAATATGTCTCTCTCTTTCCCCACATAAGCAATATATTTCTACTTACAAATAGCGGTTAGAAAAACGTTGCCCCATGCCAGGATTCATAACAATTATTTTTAATGAAACTTTGTGTTTACGAAGATAATTGAAAAAATACTTGGTACAGTGCGTCGATCAGATTACACATCACACGTCGTAGATACTTCTCCACCTGGTTGACAGGCTGGCCGAGACAGCTGTCTGGGTGGTAACAGACCACACGTCGGACAAATGGCGCGATTGTCTTCACTGACGGGCATTGCAGAGGTGCTGGCATCCTCGATGTCTGCGGGCGACTCGAAGCCGTCTCTGCTGCACCGGCATCGTCTCCTTCTGTGTTGCTAAGTCTAAGCCTCCTTCACTGCCCTATTGCGTCTCGGCGTCGATGAATTCACCGGCTTGGAGACGGTCACCTCGTCAGCCGGAGGCAGTTGCTGTGTGGCTTCCCCATCACCGTTGACGTGGACTGTGACTGCTTCTGACGGCTGTGAGATCTCCTCTGCTGGTGCTGCTGGACAGTAATCCGGTATGTGAAATGCCACAGCACCATGTACGCATGCAGCAGTAAATACAGCGTCTTCCGAGAATTGTATTCTTGGGTGTCCTCCCGCATGTAAAACACTGCACACTTGCCGTAGGTCGTACATACGATCATCTGTTGACCGGTTTTATACGATGTTAGCTCATGTGCCGACAGGCAATGTATAACACTGTCGCAGTCTCATGTGTAAGGCCTCACCATGTCCTCTGCTTGGTAGCTGTATGTCACGCTGCTGTGTCCCGGCGTCACACTGCTATAGTTTGTGTGTTCACGTCGGTAGGCTGCCGTATCTTCTTCTTCGTCATTGGACTGATGGCGACGAGCCGGATACATGAGTATATTGTATATCTCTCTATCATGTGCATGGTGGAGGTGCGACGTCACATATATTTAAAAACCTCTGTCAATAGTGCTAGCATGCGTGCAACAAAGGCACTGATAGTCTCCATACACTTACAAGTGCTGCGACAATTTAGTTCTCCCTCGAAGGTCGCGCTGTTCGTGTCCTTACTCGAGACTTCCATGATGTACTGGCAGCACATGTAAGTTAAATAATACATATATGTACACAGCAGACTTCGGCTGCGCAGGGTAGGATCCATATGCTTCCACAATCTTCTAGTGTGGCAGTACATTCTAAAAAAATTACCTTTAAACTTCCTAGATGATATGAAAGATTTTAACCCACATAACATATAGAAATGTTATCACACATCTGGCTTCAAATATGGAACGTTAAGTGTCGCTACAATAACATACAAAGTAGGGAATTTTTTACGCTTTTGATTGTTTCCTGAGGAAATAGGGGAACACTGCCATGAATGTATGGGAACTAAATTTACCATTCGCACTTTATCACTCTAGTAATACACTCATATAGTAAATTTTGCGAATAATTTCATAGAGTGTACGTATGTGTCCCGTACACTCTTCGCTCCACCAACAAATGGCACCAGAGGCTATGTCACATAACAAAAAGTCCACCTTCTGTTTCTCTTGATGCTGTTCGGTAATGTCATCAAATTCTGCATGTACTGCAACAATGTTTCCACTGGCAGGTAACTGACTGTTTGGGCGGGGATTACTAACAGTGCACCTCTCATTCTTGTACCATGGTAAAATCTTGCTGTTGAAATTATCGTAGGAGTCATGGTAACCCCACATGTGATTTTCACCATAAAATATCTGTGCTTGCTCGTATTCGAATTCTGGTTTAAATACCAAACACCTTTCACAAACAAAGTGTTTACTGAAGGCAGCGCCGCTTCGTGCCCGCGGGCAGTCATGGATAGCACTGTAATTTTACCTCGGTGGCGGGCCTGTATTAATACTGTCCGCCACCACCACAGTGGTACGCACCATCATATCGCACTCCGTGGGCCACGCCCTTAGCAGCAGTGCGTTCAAGCACGGGCATGACCAGCCTAGCACTTACAAGGTATTTAATGACGTACAGCTGTACTCTGTCTGCAGATCACATAGTGCTATGTTTGTGCAGCAATAAATGGTCAACCATTTCTTCTACTCCGGACCGGCCACGAAGACCACGCCATCTGCCTCCATGGACAACATGTCGGTGAGTGTGTCAAGTATGTTATCGTATTCTCCATCGCCCTCATCCCAATTCAGACAGTGACAGTGAGACCATGGAAAGGAAACTGAGGTAGAAATGTACATGGCGCTATGCTACCGACTACATATGCTATGCAGTCTGATGGTGACTGGAGTATATGTGCTAATTGCGTAAGTATTTTAACTCCTTTGTCGTGAATTTTGTATGTGACAAGCCTATCGTGAATTGTTAAGACATATGCCTGAGTATTGGCCGGGAAATTATCTGCAGCAGTCATTTCAATCCTACAGTCACTTACGCTAAATTTTAGTCTATCATTCTGTTTGCTAGCGTCAGACACCAGCAGGGGAGCAGTGTTTATGAACTCGCTTAGTTCTATCATTGGTGACTGATCTCTGAATATCTGCATGCATTTGGTAGAGTATTATATACATTCCGTTCGTGAAATATAGCTTTAAATCATTAAATGGGTAACATTCACAGTTGAGAAATACTTTCAACTTTTTTACTATGGAGAGGGTTGAATTTCGAGCAATCTGCACCGGGAAAATTTTGTTTACCAGTTTGGAATGCAACTATAAAGATATTAAGTGGAGTTTCTCGCTTGGGAAACTTGTTTTGACATTCCAATTAACGCTCACAGAGCGCGGTACACTCGGCTACTTTTCTAAACTCCATGTAAAAAACACAATATCAACGTTCCTACCTTTCTCTGCATATTAAAAAAAATTCACGCGCTCTGACACTTTTACCTGCACATGTGGAAGTAGCCATTCAGTGGGTTGTATTGTCAGTGACGTGGCTTCCGGTTCAGAGGCAGCATTCAAGTGTATTGGCTAAGAGAATAACTAGCACATGCTTAGAATAAATAATAACATATTTGTTGTCTTCGGAAAAGTCTAGCAGCACGGCTGGCATGATACATACTTCGAATTTTCCACCATCGCAGATGGGAAACTTAAAGTCCTCTTCGATCTCCCAGCCGGCCATTTCAGCAGCAGGGCGTTGGTTTTGCGTCAGGGAAAGATAATTCTTTATTGCATCTGTAATTCCAACATCTCTTGTCGCATCCACTTCGCAGCCATTCAGCTCATAGGTAGTATACCGTTTCTGATGATTTGAGTGGTCATGGGTGCAGCACCACCAGCCTTGGTAATTGTTCTATGGAACCGCAAATATTAATTACACAGCACAGTGTATATATCTCGGGATTCCACTGGGGATTGGAACCTCGGAAGAGAGTACATACAGTTCAGTAACATATAGGGCGTGTGTGTAGATTTAGGCCTTAGTGATCGTGTCTTCAAAGCCTGCTGGTTCTGCTATGTTTTAATATTTCCACATCCATACTTGTTAACCTTAAATCCAAGTCTTTTAATGAAATGCACGTTTTCAGGCGTTAACACGCTGGGCGCTCATCTCGTACTGACTTCCGGTTTGGTAATGTAAGCTTCTTTTATTACCTTAGTACTAGCTCCCTTAAATTGCTGTCCAATCTTTCCGCAAACGAAGTCGAACTGTAATTTACTCTCCTCGGAAATTAATGAAACAGCTCTCTTGATCTAATATAGACACAACCACATCCGCTACACTCTCCGTCACGACCGGGAGGTAAATGGACGTCTTCTCTACACCCACCATCTTAAAGCCTGGAAGAACCAATGCAGAAAATTCGTGTAGTGTTAGTCTGTGATTACCATTAAGGTATAATCCAGCTCCCAATTTACAGTTTCTTCTTATAACATTTGCGGGATAAGGTTTATTGGGAGCGTTTTCTTCGCTTCGTACATCTTGTTATTTTAAGCATTGCGGCTAGTGTATCACTTTTCGTGAAGCCTAAATAAGCAGTACAATAAATCTCACTGTGCAAAGTATTAGCATTACCTCATTGCACCAACGTCACTTCCAGTGCTGGTGGATGCTCAAAGTACCAGTCTACATTTTCAGTATCATACGAACCTGTGGGTACACACGCCTTGCCAGACTTACCATCCTCCTTGACGTAGCGAAACATGCAAGTCCGTTTATCTATGTTCGGTACAGAGGAGTAGGTTTGAAAATCTATCAGTGCCATGGACCACGCCCCGTCCAGGTTCAGAGGAGAGAAGTGCATGGAGCACAATTCCGAACTATTTTCCGTCAATATCAAGGTTACGGACATGACTGATGCTTAAAAGTTGTGCGCCCCCATTAAGTATAGTTTTTGCCATTTGTATATCTACCAAGAAAGGAAACACAGGCATAGGTGACCACAGTTCCACTCTCGCAGTAGTTGCTCTGCTTTATAGTTGTAATTTAAACTCGCATCTCTCAAAAATGCTTTCATTTCTGGTGGTGTCCCTAGATTACCATAGCTTCCAAATTATTCTGATGTATCCCCACACATTTTATACATGGTCTAATGAGTCCCCGGCCCTCGGCTGGTATCTAGTTTTACTATGTCACACGCTCCTCGTATCGGACTGCGTGGTAGTCTGTTGCCCATGATCACGGCTCGGAAATAGGATATTTTTAATTTGTGAGCAAACTTTTGTATCTCTATGTTTCTGAGAGTACAATTGAATAGTGTTTTTAAGACTGCATCTTTCGCTTGTTCTTTCGTTTTCTCTTTCCCCTGCCACCACCTACACAATACGGGCGTAGGTGCAGACAGTTGCCATTTTTTCACCTCTTATGAGCGCTTCCATATATATATTGCCGAATCGCTTCGGCACACTGCTTAATTATTTCCTTACCCGTAAACACAGACATCGTGATAAAACTTGTGCCTTAGATAAGATCGCCTAGGGCGCCGAGTGCTGGCAGAACGAACGGTAGAATGCCTCCTAGCTTCTATACTTTGCGAGGTTTCCTCCTAGTCTTCCTGGTTTTTTAATCCTTCCCAACTGCAAACCCATTTCCCTCTTCAGTTCAGGTTTCATGATCTTGGACACACCCTAGGTAGCTAGGAGATCGCCGAGTTTGCACTTGGGTGCCCTAACTATCGACTTAGATTTTTCAGCGATAACAGTGTCGGCCGTGTGCGTATCTTCCAATGTACTACTGGTAGCGAAGGTGATGTGTTCCTTGCACGTCTTTTCTAACAGATTGACAGGGATGTCGCCGCGCTTCAATCATCGTGCTAGATGCATGCCAGGCCCACAGTATTTGTAGGCATGAATATGTGCCTCGAAAGAAAGTTTGTTGATCAGCGTATTCACTAGTCCACGTCCACTTTTGACCTTGCCCCCACGACGTATGACTACATACTAACGCAACTTGACCACTACATAAACTTTATATGTTTTTCGTGTCGTACGTTCGTCGATGGCATCCGACCTCGACCATGGCAGTCCACATTATCTGATCTCGGGCGTGGGCAACTACCTCACCGGGCCTCCAATGTGACCACCTACTTTTGCATAAGTACCGTGGTTTGTCTCTTTACGTATTGGTTCAATGGAGATTGTGCTACAGACCACCATGCTTCCTGTTTGCATCGCCCTCGATTACGAAGCTATCTCCTTCGATTCACGTCATGGGAAGCTGTTGTCAAACACTGTGCAAAGTATCACAGCAGGACCAAGCAACTGTGGAAATACATATGTATTTTTAAACTTGATGGAGGAACGCATTGGTCTTCAGTTTGATAATGTGTACCTATACTCTAAATCACTACAATGCTATTTTCCATGTAGCGACAATGAAGAAGTTGTGCAGCCAAGTGATGTTTTACAAAACTATGTGTTTGTTTTCAATGACGTGACATGTGAGAAGCAGTCGACCATGCAGCAGTATTTCAGCATGGGCTGCCATGTAGCGCTGGATTCGATTTACCTGTGTAAAACTTATTCGTTTATGTCCAAACAATTCCTGAGCGGCAATGCAAATTTCCTTGCTCGATTCCGCATGGATGACTTGAATTTGCGGCATGTGTTTATTCCAACCATGTTAACACAGATATGCCATTTTACGGATTTAAAGGCATGTGCTCATGTTGCTGGCGAGAACCTCAATATTTCCGTATAGTAGATAAGGATTTCCCGCTTCATAAGGGCAGGTATTGTAGATTATTTATTCAGTTCATTATCGTACATCAGGGAACGATGAGCTACACCATATTGAAGTACGGCCATAGTGGTCTGAAGTGTGCATAGGATAGTTGTGTTACATATACTGAGGATGGCAACTTTAGTTTCAGCGGAAAACGAGTCAAGAATGTTGGCGGGCCGAAACATGACTGTGATGCGGCTAATGGGTCATTTGTCCGGTCCGTTACTTCAGCGATTTTGCAACCGTTGATGGTAATGCAGGTGAGGAGCACTAAGTTTTGAGGATTATCTTCGCACACTGATTACTGTTATATATAATATGAACCAACTCACCACTTTAGAGATGAAACTCAATGCTTTATGGGAGTGAATGGTCAGCAAGGTTCTTAAAGCAGTGTCCTCTAAATTAGATCCACAACTTCGTGCAGTGAGTGAAGATGTGCACATGCTTTCTACTTGAGACAGTAAACTCTTGACTGTGGAAAACCCTTTGTCAGAACTGCTGGGATGTCTGCTAAAATAGATAGCCAAATTCGTACTCTGACTGAGGATATGAGTTCTCTAACTGCTTTAAGTGATCTGTTTGAGAGTTCGGAGTACTGACTATTCAATAGGATAGTTCATGTCTTGTCAAACATGTATTCTGATGATAAGTTGTGGCAGCACTGTAAGCACATTCGTATTGCGATTATCCAAAGAATAACTTCGTTGGAATAAATTATCACGAACCTAATCAGACCGACGGAAGAAGCTATCACGGACCTAATACGACTGATGCAGCGAAGTCGCACCTAAATGCCACTGTGTTATACATATGTCATGTTGAACCTCCTCGAAATTATTTTAGCGTGATGCCTGCTGCTGCCGAGGATTTACATCGTGTAATTGAAAATGTGCAACATTAATATAAACTGGTTAAGCAAGCGCACATGGAGCGCGACGCTTTTTTATAAGAGGCTTTCCTATCGATCACGTCTTGGCTTGATAGTTTACAGCAAACTGCTCCAACTGCCGACATGAAGAAAGAACTAGACATCGGAATCAGGATCAAGAGAAAGTGCAAGTTACTTCCAGATACTACTACTGCTGACGGAGATAATTTGCCTCTGTCTATTTGGAAATGCAAAAAAAAAAAAAAAAACTAATGTTCGCAACTCGTCTGTTCGTTATTATTTAATGTAGTATACTGCACGGTTTAATGATGGGACTTATGGTGGATACAGGAGAAATTAAAAGTGGTTCTTGGGAAGTAAACATATATTTTCGTACCCAGTTATGTAATACAAGTTGGAGAAGAAGTTATTCCTGCTGCACCAGGACTTAATGAATTACTATTTAAACATGAGCCCTCAGAGTACTCGCGCGAGTCTCTGCACCAATACAAGAGGTTACTGGCTATTTATAGTGCTCATTTGGCGGACAATGACCCTGCCAGCAACGCATATAAAGATGAATCTCACTTTAAAGGTGGCTTTATATCGCACTTGTTTCCTGAAGTAGGAATATCCACCGGTTATGGTCTGCATATATAAAAGAGCAGAAGTGGGAAGGATACCAGAATATGTTTATTGGAATGATACTAATGAGCTTGTATCACACTTGCGACTGTTAATTTCGTTTGAGCAGGCTGAGAGTAATTTCTATACGAACAACATCGTTAATATATTGGAATAATTGTGTGAAAATCGCTATATAGATACATGAGCCGTGCTACGAATGCCATGAACATTGTTTTCAAGGACAAAGGACCACCCAAGAATCTGCACACGGATCTCGGAAGAGAATTCTATAATCCGGAATTATGTACCTTAATGTCAAAGCATAACTTTGGCCATTATTCTACCCTTTCAGGAATCAAGTTGGCAATTGTTGAGCGCTTTAAAAACCCAATATGAAAATGAGAATGTGGCAGAAATTCTCAGCGCAAGGACACTACAAATAGTTAAATATTTTTTTCTGGCATACTATTTGCTTTTAACAGCACAATACATCGTGCAACTGGTATGCGTCCCATTGATATCAAAGATGGCTCATTGCTTCATACAGTTTACAAAAACGAAAAGAAAATAGACACACGAAGGGCTTAAGCTCGTGTTGGCCACTTTGAGCGAATAACAAGAGTTAAAGGTGCCTTCACGAAAGAATGAGTCCCCTCGTTGTAAAATGAACTGTACCGAGTGCTTAAAATACGTCATTACGAACCAAGGACCTACATTCTCGAAGACATAGAATCCAAACAACTCCGTGGAGCATTTTACGGCGAAGAGCTACAAGTCACAGCACATACAAGCACTTATCTTTCCGATAAAGTTTTTAAAGGCCAGGGGTTATGATATTTGCTCGCTGGCTTGGATTCGGAAAAGATCATGATTCTTGGATTCACAAGAACGACATTATGGGCAAGTAATTATTCTTGCTTTATTTCAAAGAGTAGTAACGACGATGCGTGAATATCATACTTATGTTGACCGGAAAATGTGTATTGTGTGAAGGAAAAATTATGTAAAACTGCTTTTTGTCTTTCATAACATTCATATAGAGTTTTGTTTATTTTTGCTTGAGCGCATGTCTTATCCTGCAAGTACAACTGTATACATGTTTGATATGTTTTTTTGTAGAAGTACCTGCATATGCGTATGCGTATAGTAATCAACTTCCTTCGCAGCTACTGTTGTAAAGTTGGTGGTCATGGGAGCGCTGCCCCCTCCACATTTCCGGGACGAAGTACCCCAGTTAGCGCACACCAGAATCCCGGAATCTACCGCTGGGGAGTCACGGTTGATACATCCTAGAAACTGCCTTCCCTTCTCTTCTGGTGGTGGTGGCCTACCAGCTCACACTTCCTCAGAGCTGCCAGTATCGCAGCCGGGTGGATTTTCTACTTATAATATTCATCTGTTCGTCCTCCACTTGCGAAAAAAAGTACCATGTGGCTTACGTAACGCGAGAGATGAACAGCTACTTAACGAGATTCCAGGACTGTGTTCGCTACTGTTGCAGGTTCTAGTAGCTCGGCGGTATGCAGGCGGTTGTGGGGGAGTAATGGAGCCGGCGATTGGACTGCGGCCGTGTGCGTGGGGCGGTGGAGAAACAGTGTGTCAGCGGTCTCGGGGGACATGGTTGGCGGCGTCGGAGAGAGGGCTGGAGGAAATGCGGTTTTTGGTAAACGTTAAAAAAATTTTTTTTATTACTTTCTTCGCTCTTTTTCTGAACGGATACACACATACGCAATTGTTCTATTTCATGCATCAACATCCTTGTGAGCGAGCACATTGAAGTGTGCATGTAACTAGTTTTTAATCCTACAGCTCCCTGCCGTAGTTGTTTGAAACCTTTTCGCATGCAGTGAGGCAGCATGGCGTAGGGCGACTCGCTAACTCGGGTCGGCTTCGCTCCATGCACAGAATAATTGTCGTTATCGAAATGCGTCCGCACATTCGGTCAGCAAACTCGCTAAGCGCGTTAATAACGCATGCATTGTAATAGTACACATAGCTTCATTAGCTTATAATTTGTTATGTATAACTTTTGCATAGAGACGTGGCCTACAGCTCTCTATTTTAATAGTATTGTTTCTAGGGCGTTTACGTATTTTAATATTCTGTTCCCGATATTAATTTAACTTTTATATAAAGTTGTGCCAGGCCGTTTATTTTATACAATTGGACTTTGCGTATTTGGCAGTTGTGATGCCACAATCACATTCTCCTTGATAATACGAGTTCGCATACATCTCGCACGATACAATTAGAACTGCGTATTAAAAAAAATTTCATCTCATTTATCTAAAAAAAATTAAATTCATAACTGGTGGAATGTTCCACATGTATTCAACATTAAACTCGCTCCATTCGTAAATGCTCCGGCTGTCTCGCGGTCAGGACGCTCTGCTAACGGCCAAAGGCTTGCGGAAACGATCCCGCGCGCCTGCAAAATTTTTTGAGTTCCGAACTAAAACGAACTAAAAAAATTTCCCAGTGCTCCTAGCGAATGCCGACAGAACTTAACACGCCGATGCCAGCGCACGCCTTCAGGCGATGTGATTACAAACGCAAGATGGCCACATCGATACCTGCGCTCCTAGCCGCAAATGGTAAACTTGAGATCAGCACAAACACTCTCGTGGCGGGTGTGAGAATTAAAGATGACGCCTACATCAGACAACGGAGACGAGGGAACATCCAAGATGGAGAATGTATAAGGCATGAGAGAGAGATGGAAGGAGTGTGAGAATGACAAGACAGAATGATAGAGCACGATAAATCCACGATGGAATGAAAGAGCATGAAATACCAAGGTGGAATGATAAAACATGAATAAACCCAGGTGGAATGATAGAGCATGAAAAAACCAAGGGTAATGATATAAAATAAGAAAACAAGTTGGAATGATAGAGCAGGAGGTTGGGAATAGGAAAAAAATTACAAACAAGAAAATTTCCGAAGGGAAAAACAATATGGACGCTGTAAAACGAGGAATGACAGAGCATGACATTTCGGCGTGATGTCATACAAGACGGCCGCCGTGGCTCCCCGACTTTCTATCCATCATCCAGTTGTGCCAGCTCTGTCCTTTCCCTTCTACTATACTGTACTGTTGCCCGGCAGCCAACACAGCTTCAGATAAAACCACTATCTGTCAGATTATAACATTTGTTCAGTAAATATTTTTAGTTATATAAGATCATCTTTATACAGTTTATCAAACACATGTGGCTTTTCTTGTTGTTCATCTAGTTATAAATATATATTCTAAAATATAAGCAGGCGCGCTTGTAGAATTTTATGAATTTATTTAAACATTAATATGATCTAAAAAATAAATATCTTACAATATTAGTTCGTTGTGTTAAAATATTAATCTCATATTCTCTGCGCCTTCATAAAACTTAGTTGGACCAAATAGCTTATGCATCTTTCTAATCAATATGAATGTAATGTGGTTTATTTTGTTAGGATTTTGTTAGTTAATTTAAATGAATTACGCAAGTTTTTTTATGCTGGAATTTGCTCATTTATTTAAGTCCGTATTCATGCTCATATTATTTTTGTTTTTTAATGTGAGTTACGTCGTCAATTAAACTTTATCCAGGTTTCTCGACATACATATTCTTTAGGTATATATAAATTTTTATTATTTAATTGATATGTGAGGGATAATGGCATTTATTGAAGGTGAAGAATTAGGCATATATCTTCTGCATTTCAAAATCAGATGTATAAGTGCATTGGTGTTGTGTGTATAATTTTATTGGTTGGTATCTTAAAAAAATTAATTGGGAAACTCGAACGAAGTTTCGAAGTGGTCGGGTTTTAAGCTGTAAACTCTAGCTAGATTAATCATGTTTCTTGCAAAATGGCCTGTCGTTACTGGCAAAGGATTAATTTTTTTTTTCGGCTGTTTCATATGCAGAAGTAAATGTTAAATTGTTGACAATATTTTTTGGGCGGTTTCACGGTTAATGAAACCCTTTTTGTTGTCAAAAATTACGGGTAAAAACCTGCGTAAATTTTTACGTAAATATTTACTGATATACGAATGACGCTTCGAATAAGTAAAAGATAGTTGGGTGCCGTAACGTCTTACTGAGAGTGTGTTGTGTGCTATAGATAGATAATAAA
>NQII01013616.1:2565-13587 GCA_002778355.1 Clitarchus hookeri
GTGTTCTTTATAGAATGGTGATGTTATATTAAGTAGTTAATTCAACAAATTAAATAGCGTTATTTGTTTGTACTAGAATTCCAGAACACAGCGTTCACTTTCACGATTAAACTAACGACTGATTAATTTATTAAATTTTTTCATTTATTTATAACGAAAATGTTAAATATCAAACAAAAAATTATGTACGATTTGGCAGTATTTTGTGCAATAATCTTTCTTCTCACTAGAAAAATCTGACGACTGCGCATTCACTCCCCTTCACTAAAGTGTCTCTAAATACTCGACGTCTTCGTATTAAGGACACCAATCCCGAATTCCACCATATTCTACGTACTGTTCCTAAACCCCTGGACCAATCGCTCACTAACTTGACCTCTTTTTGGCAAAAAAATCTCGTAGACCTACTCCGAGGAGGTGTGAAAGCCGATGTTTATATATCGGTTAGTAGAGCAATTCCAAAAAGCACTAGTTTAGCCAAATTCTATCATATTGTTACGTATCGCTGCTTTGCATCGCGCGAGTGAGCAAAGAGTGTTTGGAGAACAGAGAAGTGATATGATAGCAGGCGGCGAGTCGCGAAGGGTTGTTTGAATGACAGGCAAGCGATAACGCTTTAAGTTACGAAAAGCGTGCCATCGCGATAAGCCTTTTGCAGTTCGCGAGCTCCTGACCTTCAGCTGACTGAATTTATGCATTTATCTTAGGGATATTACAGTTTAATGACATTTTCTCTAAGCGAGACTCGGGGTGCTGCGAACCTTCCGGAATAGGGCAAGCGATATTATTTAAGTGCGTCGTGCCTCCTAGCGGAGAGTTTCTGAGGGTCGGGAGATTAAGCGTTTGTGCGACGTTAAGCGATAGACGGCGAGCCAGAAGAGTAACGAGTGGTAACAGTAGAGACCAGCGGGAGTAAAATATGCGACTGTGAGCATCGGTACAGTGGAGAGTGCGACTGGCAGGCGGGACTATTGAACTGGATGCGTGAGTGTAAAATACTTTTCAAATGATGGCAACAGACAGACCGAACATGTTTTAAATATGAATGTGAGTTAATTGATTACAGCCAAACAGAGACATTGAGATGCACTTTAATTAGAGTAGAGATAGACATTAAATATTGTGCTCCCTGAGAAATAAAAAGAGTAATATTGAAGATATATATTTTAATATTGTAAATAATAACGGTGTGAATAAATTAAAAATCACAGTTAGTTATTTAATTTTTATTAAGATCTCCATCCGTCACGAACTTGTATACGCCCATCTGCGTCTTATAATAATATGTATAATGGTAACATTGCCATTGGCCGGACTATTTATGCGTATATACAGTATATTTCTGAAATTTTCACAAACGTAAATATAATAGTCATATATACTAATATCTCTCATTTATACCTGAATGTGTTACTTTAATCAGTGGGATTATTCTTGCCAAAACTTCCGTTTCCTAGCTTTCACATTCTCCCGAATCCGTGGAATGCGTTGAAATGTTAGTGCAAGGCCAATTTAATTCACTAGGTATCAGTAGAAATAACTGCTAAATCAGCGAATACCAGAAACATACAATAATCAGTGGAGTCTCGCTGTTTCCAGTAGAGCAGTAGCAACTGATCCGAAGTGAAACTCACCAATTTGAAGCAGTTTAAACAGTTTTTGATTTACAGTGTACTCGGGTATGTGTGAAAAAGACACAAATTAAATGAGTAAATGCGGTGTCCATACATTTCAAGGCCGCACTGTTTAAACGACGTCAACACTTTGGAATACGTTTCCTCACCGCGGCTAACTTCACTGCCAAGACGATAGTCAGCGTATCTGAAATAATATGTAGTTACGGGTGAGGATGGTTTTTTTGTGGTTGTTTCCAGAATTGTTGTATTAATTACATACGAGCAATACACAAGTCTTTTTCAGTCGGAAAGTGCGCCAACGGTCTGGGGTGCGGGAGGTTTTGGGTTATAATCCTAGGTAAGGTAAGAGTGTTAATTTAAGTTAGGTAATACGATAGTTTGTAAGCCGTCTTCCCTGATAAGCTTTCAGGCATGAGACCAGGGGACGTTAATAAGCCCTTTCGAATCCAATCATATTATTAAACTCCTTCCTCGCCATTACAACACGGAGAGGTGTGCAGATATTTCTCGAAAGATATATAACATGTTCCTCGAATTTCCATTCCGGAACTGACACATTTGTTTTTCGTGTCACTGAAATAGTTGTGCCTGGTTTTCGCGACTAGCTCCATCTCCTACTGGCTAGCTCGTGCTGTTATAATATACTTCTAGGTTCATCATCATACCTTAAAAGGGGCTATAATGCTGTAACGAGTTATTGATAAGAGTAATGTAATGAACGCTGTGAAAAAGGGATTTATTAAACATTAAGGTTGTACAGTATTAGTTCAGTAAAAGTATGATTTAATATAAAAGGGGGGAGCTATACAAATATACTAAAACATTAAATTATATTAAATTATAAAGATTTAACCAGAGCCATATTCAGAGTGAAGTCTAATTGAAGAGTCCCCACATTGTTTATGTTTTTGGAGGCTGATTAATATGGCGCAAGTCGACGGCTGGACACACCCATCTTCAGTGGTCTTCTCGTTCCAATGGCCCGACGACAAAATACACCGCCCACGGGCTACACTGTCCTACATCGGCTGTGTTGTCCCTTTTTACTGTCTAGTGGAGGGGGTTTCTGTGATTTTCGATTTCATGAATAATTTCTTCAATTACGGTCTTTGTCCTGGATAAATAAGTGAAGATGTTATCAGGCACACCGCTGAGCTAAGGCCCGTAACATCTCCCCTAATGTTCACTAACAAGATGCTTTCATCTCTCCCTAAAGTCCGTGTGGATTATGTAGATGATTGGTAGTAGCGGGGTTCATCTTGTGGCAGTAGGAATATGGATCGGGCCGAAGTATTCTTCGCTACGGTAGGACATATTTTTGAAAGGAATTATATTAGACGTAGAAGTAAGGTATAAAAAACTGCCAATTGCTTTCGTGCAGTCCTCGGGGAAGGTGGGCCGAACAAACGCTGAGCTGTGTGTTCGCAGTGGCCTTGCGGACCATGAACTTAATTTCCGCTGGGTTGTGCAAAGTTGTCTTCCCCGCGGGCGCCGCAGACGCCCGGCGGGTTATTCGCGAACGCGTCAGCATTTATTGAGGTTGTGAGTCCCTATACACTATGTGGCGTGAATTGTAAGATAATTTAGTTCTTGTAAGGAATGAAAAAACAATTACAATACTAATTACGATGAAAAGAGAAAACAAATATTTTAATTTGCAAATAATTTAAATTAGGTTAGCTAACTGCTACCCCAGTACATTAGTTGTTTTGTTTATGTTAGCTAATAAAACTACAATTACTTAAAATGAGTTACATGTTAGTATAAAATAAAAGCAGTGATGTAATAATATTACATTTTAGTGATACGTGACGTCACGGAGGTAGGATAGAGATAAGATGGTATCAAAATATAGTATTCATTTAACTAATTATGTAAACATTCACATTAAATATGAAAAGGAAGCAAAGGTGCAGCTGCTTTTCAACTGTTTCAATACGTAAGATGATAATGGAAAGGATGCTTAAAGTAACATAATATTATTAAATATATGCTAATATAAAATAATATCTAAAGATAACCAAACAAATGTAAAATTGTAACTAATAACGTATTTAACAACAAAATGTTTCTCTAATAATAATAATAATAGGTGTATACAATTATCTAAATTTTACAACGATGTTTCTTTTTATCTACGAGAATGAAAATCTTAAAATTTAATATTAAAATTTTTACAACTACATGTTGTTGTTTGGCCAAATTGCTATAAATAAATAATAGTGAGACGTCTCTATGCTATAAAATTTACGTAAACAATTCATTGTTTCATTCGTGGAATGTGTTAATGTAGTAGTTTTTTTTCCTTAATTTATAAATTGTTGCTAGCATTGAAATACGCATTAATTTTTCAAATTCTTTTAAATATTAAAATTGGTTTAAAAAAATGTCTTCCAGCATATATTATAATTTACAAACCTTTGATTTTGGAGGAGTCCTATTAGTAATATTAATTTGTTTAAGTTAAATTTTTGTGTTAAGCAATCATTAATTTTTAGAGTAAAGTTGTTATGTATGTTTTACTGTTACCTGCAGGGTGCAGTGTAAGTGGTGTATGTAAAATATGGAAATGGCTGGTTACCTGTGTACGACTCGAGAGCTGCGTTAAACGGTAGAGCTGACTCAGTGTAATGAAAGTACTTGCCTTGACATTACTGTGCGTGACGTCAAAACAGGTGTCCTGCTGCCTCTGCTATCGCGGACATTGCTTGCGCCGCACTCGGGAGGGACTTTAGATGAGAGTGTGTGACGTCACTACTGGTTGCTGTTGAACATGAGCAAGCGGTATCGTTGTTCTGAAACTTACAAGGTCATTTACTAACAGAATTCCTTCACAGTTTATCTTATCATCATGTTTAAAAATTTTCCATAAAAAATTAAATGTTTCTAAAAGATTATGGGGAGTAAAGTTACTCAAAATTAACTTTTGAATTTAATCTTGGTTTTATTATATTAATGGGTTTGTTATATTTCTTGGTGTCTCAGACCTTGGAGTCTTATGAATTTAAACGTGAGTTAAAGTTCAATTATACCTAAACGGTCTTTGTCAATTATTATCTCAGGCAGTATATGAATGCCGACTTAAATTAAAACTATGTAGTAACGTAACTGATTTTGAACGAGTTCTTAGTTAATTTAAAAAATGGAGACGGTTATACAAGTAACTATTTGCATACAAAGTTTTTATTCTGAATATAATTTATTGCAGTTAGCTGTATGCGCGGATAAAACTTTACATGAATAAAATTTTATTACGGACGTGAGATATCAACACATAGTATAAGTAGAACATTATGAAACTGATTATGTCAAATATAAGATTTAAGAGAGAAAAGGAAAACATAAATAATTAAGTAGGTACTAATTACAATACTACTTCCACACAAAAGGGGTAGTATACGGGGGTTGGGAAAATATTTACTCTATAACTTACATCAGAGGGGTTAAAAATAAAGTGCCTTCGTGGTTCACTTCCGCAGTGTGTAGCATAGAAGGACCCTACAGCAAAAGTCCGAAACATCACCAGATTGCAGCCGTACTGCCTGAAACTCTTTCAAGGCCAGTAAAGCACAAAAGACAGGCCTCTCTAATCGGGTCACCACTCCGCCAGAGGCCCAAAGATTGCTCCGCGTCTCACGGTAAGGCTACACTCTACTGGAAAAGGGTTAGAAAAGGGTCAGCATCAGCATAATTTCCATTTCGTAAAATACCCTTCACATATCACACCCGCTTCCATNAAAAGGGTTAGAAAAGGGTCAGCATCAGCATAATTTCCATTTCGTAAAATACCCTTCACATATCACACCCGCTTCCATCTCACGTCAGGTTTAGCAGTCTGTGTATCCACTTAAGGACTAGTGCGCATTTCTGCACATCCGAAAGCTCCTGATAATGGGCTAAGTACGTGAATCTCAGAACTGCGTCAACACAACGGAATTCATTCTGCCTCGTGTCTATATGACAATGGATTGTGGGAAGTGCATGAGCATATTGGGAGTATTGGGAACTTAAACAAGAACACTAAACTTAGGACTCAAGAGGGCTCTGCACTCTTCTTTCGCAAACAACGTCGGCTGTCAAGCTGCATGATCATTGGGGAGGGGGGTGGGATGTTTCTCGGTACGACAACCATTGAGGGAATTGCTGACAGGGAGAGAAAAGAGCACTTGTTCGAAAAAGGGGGCAGAGAGGAGGAAAGGCACGCCACACAAGAAGTGGGTCACGTCACGCGCTCTTTACAACCTAAAAATGTGTAATTCCATAATGCAACTAATAATATTAAAATCTTATAGAAACGGTCATACCTTATTTCTACACATATTTGGGAACTTATCTTAAAATGACGTTTAATGATGATAAAGCACAATCAAATTATATTCCTGTATCTGTGCACAGCAGAATCTTGCTACAATATGACGTAATATTAAAAATTTAATTAAATTAGCTTGATTTGAAAGTGAATGTTACTGAAGTGGGTTCGTCATAATGCATCACTTTCATAGTGATAATTTCCAGTAACTGCATTCAGCGCACACAAACGATTTTATAACTTAACTNTCATAATGCATCACTTTCATAGTGATAATTTCCAGTAACTGCATTCAGCGCACACAAACGATTTTATAACTTAACTGAAATTAATAGAATAAGATGGGTCAAGTAAACTGTTTATAATTATAATTAAGTGGCTAGGNATTTTATAACTTAACTGAAATTAATAGAATAAGATGGGTCAAGTAAACTGTTTATAATTATAATTAAGTGGCTAGGAAATTACAGGAAATTGTGAAGTTATTTAAGTTCAACTAATATTTAATAATAATGTATATACTATTTTCTTCCTAAATTAAAATGACGGGTTATCAACTTTACAGTGAATTGCTTCTTGCAAGATCAAAATTTTAATTTTAAAGTGGATGTGGCTGAAATTTTGTTATAATAAACTTTGTTATAATTACTACAAAAGTAGTGCAGGCGGGTGGGGAATGCATTTATATGTGGGGGTGGATGGAGAGTAACTGATGCAAGGTTGCGAGAGGGTAGGCAGGATCCAAGCCACCAGCAATGTTATGATAGACTGTTTGGTTTATCATCATACCTTAACGGGGCTATAGGGGCGTAAGAAGTTATTGATAAATGTTATATAATGAAAACTATATAAAAGGGGTTTATTTAATGGTAAGTTTGTACAATATTATTTAATTATAAATATGATCCCCAACTAGTTTATTTTTTTCGGAGGCTGATTAAGATATTGGAAGTCGACGGCCGGACACACCCATCGTCAGTGGTCTTCTCGTTGAAATGGCCGACGACGAAAGACACTGCCCACGGACTACACTGCCCTATATCGGCTGCGTTGTCCCCGTTTACTGGCCGGTGGAGGAGGTTTCTGTGGTTTGCCTTTTTATAACTAATTTCAGCAATCACGGCTTGTGTCCTGGATAAATAAGTGAAGATGTTATCAGGCAGGCCGCTCGGCTAAGGCCTGACAACTACTCGTAACAGTGCTTTTTCCCCAGCGATTCTGAGTGACGTGCACGGAAGAACTAATAACCGGTCATGAGAGGATACGCGACCAACCTTGCAGCATGCAAAGCATGACTTCACTTTATAATTGACAATTCTTACTCATAACATTGATGTTAGTAAAACGTCTACACTATATTTATACTGAAAGTGCGAAGAGTTCCTGAACTAACCGGCTTGCTATGATTGCCTCACTGCGTGCAGCGGTAGCACTATCAAATATATGTGCCATTTATTGTTACCGAAACACATTCAGTGAGCGCTGGAGACCGCTATGCAACAAAACGAATGCACACAGAAAATTTAGTTTTATCGAATAAAAAAAAAGTTTGACGCAACGAAATTTATTGTTTGTATACGGGTAATGAAACAGTTTTTGTTGAAATCATATTATTTAGTTGGTCTCATTTGGTTGCCCCAAAATAAGATTTGGTTGTTACAACTAATACTTACATTTAACAGTTTGAGATGATATAAAAAAAAATTGCAAGCCCGAGCGAGATTCTATCTTGAATCGTTTGCGCCGTAACGCTACTCTCTAGCAACCATTTTTTTTACTTTATTGACAGATGCAGATGACATGTGACAATGCTTGTTGACTTATTTCCACGAAGGGGTGACTCGAACGGACGTACACAAATATACACTCATACCTTACCCGGGAGTTGAACCCGGAACCACCGCGTCGTAAGCCAACCTCAGCTACAGTGAGTACTAATGAAATTGAAATGTTTTAAATATATGCATTTCAAATACTGGACAACATGCATGTATAAATATTTCAAACTTAAGAACTTTGATTTTTAGTTTCATGATAAACTGGTTTTGTTAGGATTTTTGTGACATTTTTAAGCATCAATAAATCCACTAGTAAACACTGTTACTGCCCTAACTGTCTCAAAAAATTTAAACAAACACTCGAGCCGAATTTTTTAACGAAGTTGTTCAAATGAGTGGCCATACAAATATATACAGTTGATTTAACTTAATTGTTTGTTGACAGTCTTATTTTTTTGGTCTAGAACAGAGGTTTTGTATACTCAAGCGCGTGATTTGTTAGATTAACAACATTAATTTTGTTGCGCTTCAAGTTTTGTTTACCCAACAAAATATATTTATTATTGTCATTCTGTAGGAATCATTGCCTGCAATCAGAATACTTAATTAAAATCAAACTACTAACGAAATCAATATATGGTCAGTTACTTATGACAATATTACATTTGAAAAGAAAGCAATGTGTTGAAACGCCTGCGTTCACTGTCAGAATGCATGGAACATGCACGTCGGACCAGGGACCTATCCACGTCTTGTAAGGACTCCGTGCAGCAATGGAACGTACGTTGCTTTCACTGTAGAACCACAGAACGTCTGATAATTTAGCCATTGTGCTGTGCCCATTCGCAGCCAGACAAAACGCATCTTACATTAGAAGGTAACGCAAAGTTTCAGTGTTTGGTGCTTGCAACAGTCACCAGGGCAATATTTTTCTATACTGCTCTCTTCCAAGCGGCGTTAATTTGTTATGGCGCAGGTGAAGCAAATTACAGTGACTTGACATTCCACCTGTTACAGCAATATCGTAATTTTCAACCAATCAAACCGTTAATCTCTGCTGTTGCTAAATCATTTAGTCACAATCTTAGAACGAGAGTTACATATAAAGTTTTTCTCATAAATGTAAATTTCGATTTCTTGAACAAATTCCCGGGGCTGCACATAATCTGCACATGTTGGTGTCTCAGTTGATTGATGTATTCGTATCTATCGCACGATGTTCCATTATTAGATAAACTATTGATGTGACTTAATCGTTCCAGTTTTGTGATTTAAAGTAGAGTAGTCATCAATATCACGACGACACGATTCATGGCTTAGAATGTTGTGTTTTTTATTTGTGATAATTTTCCTTTGCCAAAATAAAACTGAAGTTTGATGGGAGAGAGCCGAGTACTACAACTGTCTTACAAATATACAGTTTTGCCAACTTAAATTTTCATGTATCTATCCACTAAAAATATACATATATTTCCTTAAAATTTATTTTTTTATATTTCTGTANAACTTAAATTTTCATGTATCTATCCACTAAAAATATACATATATTTCCTTAAAATTTATTTTTTTATATTTCTGTAGTTTCAGTACCTACCAACAATATATCTGATACTTAATTCAGTAATATTAGTTATTACTTCCCCACATAATTAGTAATGAGTTTTAAACNACCAACAATATATCTGATACTTAATTCAGTAATATTAGTTATTACTTCCCCACATAATTAGTAATGAGTTTTAAAAACATCCCTACGGCGAGTATTTTGAAATAATTAAGAGCCCGTCCGTTATAGCTCGCTATGTGTGAAGCTTCACTTTGATTAAATCGTCGCTGTGGAAGATAACTCCTTAAAATCCCACCCGGCTTTGTGTTCTCTCCCACTCTCTCGCTCTTCCGTCGCCCCTGGTGTGAATGTTCACTAGACGAGTATCACTGTCACACCGCCTGTAGCATATGCAACCAACATCTATAATCGAAATGCAAGTGAATGCTTGTAGTAAGGTTAATTGTACTCATGTTAGGAACAAAACGAGATTTCATATGGGAGAATTTGGTATAGGGAAAACTTTCGCCTCAAGACACACTGGTGATCCAAAGATGCCACCTTTAAGCTGGCGGTAAATTTATAAATTAAATTTATTTGCGTGTAAAAATTCATGTTTGGCTGGACTTGTTCCAGACAAAATTTTGACTACTAACGTTATTCCGTAACAATTACTCGCATCCTCTAATGTTGTTTACAAGAAGAATGAGTAAAAAGACGATTGTGTTTGTCATTGAGAGTTCAAACGCAAGCTTATTCAAATGGAAAAACGTTACGAATTGAAGTGCGGAATAAATATAGCTGTCATCAAAACGAACTTTGTACTTTTCCAATTTCGCTTAAGTAAACTGCGCAGGAGAGACCTAAAAATACTATTTTTAACCTTTTCGTTGTTATATTTTTTGTTTCAGATGCGATATTTGAAAAAAAAAATAATAATAATTATGCAAGTCTAACGTTTTTCTAAATCCAATTTACGACTGAATATTTTACATTTTGTGAATATAATTCATTACNATTCATGTTTGGCTGGACTTGTTCCAGACAAAATTTTGACTACTAACGTTATTCCGTAACAATTACTCGCATCCTCTAATGTTGTTTACAAGAAGAATGAGTAAAAAGACGATTGTGTTTGTCATTGAGAGTTCAAACGCAAGCTTATTCAAATGGAAAAACGTTACGAATTGAAGTGCGGAATAAATATAGCTGTCATCAAAACGAACTTTGTACTTTTCCAATTTCGCTTAAGTAAACTGCGCAGGAGAGACCTAAAAATACTATTTTTAACCTTTTCGTTGTTATATTTTTTGTTTCAGATGCGATATTTGAAAAAAAAAATAATAATAATTATGCAAGTCTAACGTTTTGCTAAATCCAATTTACGACTGAATATTTTACATTTTGTGAATATAATTCATTACATTTCCACTCTAGTACGAAGAACAAAATTTATTTTTTACGCAGTGTCTAACACAATACAACTCGGAAGATTTTACACGACATTAATTTTTATGAAAATTGTAAATATCCCGTATACTTAAGTACAAAACGGAAAAATTCCGTACACATACTACACCACTGCATCCTGGCGGCGAAAAATTTCATTTGCCAAACTAAAAGCATTAAACTTCCCAACCTGAGTAGAATAAACCTTGCCTGCAGCTAGGCGTTGTGCGACGCTTTACTTCGACGCATTTTGACGACTAACTTTTGCCTTTCCGGATACGGGTTTATAAACGAAATTTTCTC
>NQII01013617.1:0-19588 GCA_002778355.1 Clitarchus hookeri
ACTAGAGTTCAGCGCAGCCAATCAAATAACGGGTACTTCCACATCAAAGGAACCGACATACCATTTCGTGTCTGAGAACTTATCTACTCCGTGGTGCCATGCAGACGCAGACATGAAATACAAAAGCGGGACAAAAATTTTCTTTAAAACTCTCACGTTTCTTTTACTTACATTATACATTTATCTGCTTCACATCTTTTGTCATGGCGGCGCGAAGTGTTGGATAAAAAACGCCACCCGCTGGACGTATGCCTTGAATTTATAATGTTTCGTGCCGACACGACGGCATTGAGAAACCAGTTCACGAAAACGTTTGCCACAAAGGTGCCNTTGAATTTATAATGTTTCGTGCCGACACGACGGCATTGAGAAACCAGTTCACGAAAACGTTTGCCACAAAGGTGCGGCAGGAGTCCTTTTTGGTAGGGAATCTTCCAAAACTTAAAACTATTGAATTGAGGCTAAAATGGCTTAAGGAAAAAAAGCGACCGGGGAAAAATTAATTCTTTCGCATGAAAAGCTGGAGGAAAAAAGCACCCTAATTTCAGTGATTTTGGAAGAATGATATAATATATAATGTGCATGCACATGGCTGCACAGGCGTTTCGTCAAAAGGACCTAACGATACCAACTTCTGCACTTGCACACAACCCTTTCGGAGAACCATACAAAAATAGCCGACCACATCGTACAATAACATGGTTTCTGATTGTACTCCATTCACGGTTACTACAAACTTTTCTGAAGTGCTGCTAAAGGTCTACTTCCAGAATATTCCTCCTCCTCATGCAAACAAAGCTAAGAAAACTACACCAGAAGGACAATTCACAGCACACGTGCGCACTCGGTGTAATAATATTTTGCATAGGGACTATTTCTTACTAGGCATTACCAACACTCATATTTTCTCCCTATTTATGATATTATTATTTATAAATGAAATGAGATATTGTAAATTATAGATAAAATATAAGTAAACGTTCAATTTAACCAAAAAATAAAATACTTCTAAGTTAACACAAGTATAAAACGCTTGTGATATGAAACAACCGAACATGTCATACATGGTGTGTTTTTTCAAAGGTTTAATTCAATGTGTGTGAAGAAGCCGCGACGAGACTATAACTGAAATTTTGTCTGGTATTGGTACGGAAATATTCTGGTTCTAACAGTCGTTTGCCCTTTAATCGTTTGGGCAAGTAAACGTCTTTAATACCTACACTTAAAATGGAAAGGGCTGAACCAGTAACATTTTTAGGACAAACGCCTTTAAGATGACTACCACTTTTAGGGAAAATCACGTTTAGGGCATAGCCTAACTAACTTCAATGGAAACAGTATAAAACCAATTTACAGAATTAATGGTTATATAAGAAATGTACTTAGGACAGGGCTTCTTAAACTTTATGATTTCGAGGGGATACCTATTATATGAAGTACATTTTACCGCAACACCAACTGTTTCTTTAATACATGCTAAGAAAATATTTTCATGTGTATTTTTCACTATAAAAATGGTCGCAGTCTTAAGTTTAGTTTTCAACATTTGTAAAAATCAGCTTCATTAATAAACGAAAAAGTTACACAGTTACGGAATAGTTACAACATTTTCATGAAAAGGGAACTATAGGCTATTCACGGTAAAGTGAGCACTTTTGAAAGCCCCCTAATTTGGAATAATAATCGATAAATATATTTTATTGTAGTCTTAGACGTTAACTTCCGAGCGTAATGGAATGCACACACTGTGTTTATTACTCTTACATAGCAATATTTATTTTAAAAGGGTGCTTAAAGGATAAAAAATGGCTGAGCAAAAAAAGTGAAACTAATATATATTATTTTCACTTGCGGATCCCTGACTAAAAACAACCCCCCCCCCCCTTAGGGGTCCGGGGATCACAGTTTAAGAATTACTGCGTTAGTGTAAATGTCTTCAGCGAAAGCAATGGAGCTGGATAAATGAACTTCAAGCGAATTTCTAAGCAAAGTGTCGTTACAGGATTCTCCTTCAGGTCAAACACCTGCCGGTAATTGCTTTTAGGGTACAAGTTTTTGGGACAAAACGGCTTTAGGCCACGTATAAGTACCAGATATGTAAACATTTTATATGCAAAATCTTTCAGGCAGAACGCTTTTGGAGCGAATGCAACACTCCTGAATCTTCAAGGAGTGACTGTAAAAGAGGCTCGTGGCTTGGCAGACGCCTATATGGAACTGGAGATTATTTCATAAAATAACTAGTCTACACTTTATAAAAGAAGAGGTGCCAATGCCGGTTTGCGCACTCACGTTCGCGCTGATCTCGGGAACTTCCATTCCGCTCAAATTTTTAAATGCATTGGTGCTTAATGTTTACTAGACTTATTTAATTATTTATTTAAATTTATCTGGCAAGGCTTAGTATTATGTTGGGGTTGTGGCAAACATTCAAATCACAGAAACGTTATCACGTTGCACACCTACGGCAAGGTTACAGCGTTGTGATAAACAGACGTGACTTTCAAACAATAAATTTCGTCTTAAAGTAAGTTCCACCTTTATACCTCCTGCTCTTTCATTCCTTCTCGCCTCTCTCCAACCGGAAATTGTCTGCTGTAGGCCGCCATCTTGTTTCGTCTGCTGCCATCTTAGTCCGTTCGCGGTTACTTCCAACTTTCCTGGAGCCCTGCTTAAGTTCTACTTCCAGGATATTCCTCCGCCTAATGCAAACAATGCCTATCTAAGTCTGGAAAATCACACCAAGGAGATAACGCACTGCGTTCGTGCGCACTCGGTGTAATAACATTTAGCATAGGAACTATTTCTTACTGGGCATGGGCCGCGGTGGCTGAGCGGTTAGACTGCTCGACTCCCACCTAGACGAACCGGGTTCAATCCCAGGCCGGCTCACTCCCGATTTTCGCAAGTGGGAATCGTGCCGGACGATGCCGCTGGTCGNGGCGGTGGCTGAGCGGTTAGACTGCCCGCCTCCCACTGACGCGAACCGGATTCAATCCCCGGCCGGGTCACTTCCGGATTTTCGCAAATGGGAATCGTGCCGGACGATGCCGCTGGTCGGCGGGTTTTCTCAGGGATCTCCCGTTTCCCCCGCCCTTGCAATCCAGCGGTGCTCCATACTCACCTCGCTTCGCCCTCATCGGCTCTCAATACCTCGATATTAAGAGCCGCCCAAATCTCTTCACTCACTCATTCTTACTAAGCATTACCAACACACCTATTTCCCCCCTCTCTTTATTAATATTGATAAAAATAAGATAGTGTTATGTTAACAGAATATAAAAATTTGTGATACATAGCATATCTAGGGAAAAAAACCAAACACGTCATTCATGGGGTGATATTTCCAATGTTTGATTCAAAAAGTGTGAAGAAACTACGAACAGGCTATAGGAAGCCTATTTGAATTGTTACTGTTTGGTTACTAACAGTTAACACAATTTTACTATCTTCATAGTTTTTGCGAAATATATTGCACAAAATGTATTTAAAGCAATTAAATGGTCATCATAATTAAATTCAGGGTAATGTTTGTTTTTGAAAATGTACGTGTGTCTTATTGGAAAACTCAAATAATCAATAATCGTAAATAGTATGTTTCTTAATTCTGGAAGGAAAATAAACAGAAAAAGTGCGGTAAAATTATTACCCCATTATATTTGTGCAATTTAAATAAACATTAATGGCTACGAATTTTATTTACACAAAAATTACTTTTTAATTATTGTAAAAGTAAAAATTAACCAAACTTTATTTATTGTCAGTTTCGAAAAAAGGAACTAAATTTTAAAACAAAATGCTGGTTATTTTTTTAACAGTAATGATGTAATGGTTTCAGTAGAGTAATGTGAAATTAATTCTTGAGTTCTATTTGACAGTGTGGTTTTGAATTGTTAAGATTGTGAATATTTTACTCTCGGATGACGAGAAAATATTTTCTTTTCGAAACACACACATTCAGCAGTTATACAACAGTTCGTAACCGATAATATACATTTTTTTTAAAAGAATTAATGTACACTATATAAGATGATACAAAAAAAAACATATAGTGAGTTTGTGGGTGGTGATGTGTTAAAGGTTATTTAAATAAATATGTTAAAACTACCTGTATACAGATTTTGGTTTTATTATAATAGATATTATAGGAAAAGTAATTAATGGAAAATAAAGGAAAGGTACTCATGATTTTATAAAGGTTTCAGTGGTTCCAACATTTCCATTAGGTTTACATTTGTGTTTTTGTTCGTGTTAATATTTTGTGTTTATTATTTTCTTATTTGTCGTTTACATTTTTTTACTCTTGAATGTCGAACAGGTTTTTACTTTATCATTAAGAACTAATCTCAGTTTTTGTTTCAGAATGTAATCAAACGTTGTGCTATAAAATAAAAATATATTCTTACCAAAATATTGATGACGAAAATTTATTGTTAAATATACATCAAACTGCATATAGTAATGTTTTAACATTTTTTCAAGAATATTTTAACAACGTCAAGTTTAATTAATAATGAAGCACTAAATGTATCAAGTCAAGATGTGTAAAATATGGAATTTGCTATGTTTTCAAAATACAACAAAATTTAATAAATATAATGTTAAAGGGCATCTAGCGTATGGTATCAGTGTTCAGTAATCTAGTAATAGCTTACTATTTTTAAATTTGAGGAACTGTACAAACTTGAAACTTATTAATGTCAGTAATTTACCCGGTACATTATGATAACAACATGTAAAACATATTTAATATATCATACATCGTGCATTTTATCCTAATAAAAATTATTTAATTGAAATACATGTTCACCAAAATTTTTTCATCATACATTAACAACGATACAAATACACCTTATGGTAAAGTTACTTTTTTTTTTATCAATTTTGGTTAATGAAAGTGGTTAGGTCTTTAACTATATTTCATGCTTATTTGGTTTTACATATGCATTTCATATATATATACATATTATAAAGCTCAACGTCTCTCTGTCTGTCTGTCTGTTAGTGCGCTTATCACTCGAGAACCACCTATCCGATTTACGTGGTTTTTTTTTTTAAATAATGGCTAAGTTCTCTGGCCAGGTTTTAGTATATATTTTGTTATGTAAAGTAACATAAGGAATAAGCAGTGACGAAAATAGTGAATCAAGTCGGAAAAAAGTTTTCCGCCAGCGCACTCTCTTGAAATACGCTGTCTAAACTGTTAAAGATGGAGCAATATCATGCAGTAAAGAATTGTGTAGAATAAAAAGACCTAAAAAAACTCCGCGTAGCATATATCTATCTATAACAGAGACATACTAATAAGCGTTTTTACCATTTAATCCACCAGCAACATTCAATGACGCAGTTTTTCACCTTGCACTCATTGAAATTGAAAAGCAAGTGCAGACATTGTCAGGAAAAAGTATAAAAAGCATGGACTTTATCTAAAAAAAAAACCTAAACAATAATTCTGTAGTCCACGCGAGTTAGCTGCGGGCACAGTATAAAAAGCAGTGGAGGATGGATTATCAGAAAGCCGCCCTAGTCGACTGAGCCACCGGGTCATGTATGTCAGAAAGTATCTAAATAATGTATATATAAATAAGCTTTTATGTTGACACCATTATTCATTCTGATAACTCACATGTGTTAAACCCCCCTAGTAATTTTATAGGCATAGTTAGCTTACATTAGCAAACGATTAGTGATAGGTCCTTGAAAACCAGTAGCCCTGCACCAATGTGTCATATCAATAATGAGGTGTTTCTAAGCATGGCAAGTACTCTTTAATTTTGCTGATAATTCTTTTTCTTTACACTTGTACACATAAATAATAAGTAAATTAGTTTTTTTTTTCTCTGTAGCATAGAAATTGGTAAGTGCTTTCCACACCTACATCAAAAGTGTGTGCGCCTACATACTGGGGTGGGCAGTACCGTTAGCTTTCACTATTTCAGTCTCGACAACAACACATTCCAATTATGGCAGCGAGTCACATTTACCACAGACCAGGAAGTCTGATCAAGTGCCTGCCTACACACTGCTCAATACCATTAGCCCACACTCTGACTTTATTACTAAAGTGCATTAACACATACGATAAGTAGTATGCAAGGATCTATTTCAAAGAAATTGTAAAAAAAACTTTATACTAGTACTTTAAATAATTGTTAGTAGAACAATGTTTTTACTTATCTGCATATGTATAACATTGGTAACTATATCTTAAAAATAAAATACGCCGAGTAAGTTTAGAAATCAAATTAATTTAAACATTTTCTTATTACAAATGTATTATTTTTAATACAATAATACATTCAAAATGTTCTTCAGTGATAGACCTCTTCGTATGGACATCACACATTGTCTATTGTCCTCACTTTTACCATACACATGAACTTGGTCCCTTGTACGAGGCCTAAAACCAAGCTCGTGCATACAGTTCCCGGACGTTGGAACCGGGGCTACGTAATATACACTTGTAGGGGTACTAAGGATATGCACATTTACCATATTATATAATTTTAAATTAATTAATTAAAAATTATTTTCAATTTCTTTCAGCTACCTCTACAAGTACATATTACCTAGGTGGTTTACAACGTAGTTGGCAAAACCACAACGCCTAAAAAAATCAAAGCGGACAAAGGAACGCACGGAAATACGACAGTCACATAATAAGACTACAGATAGATAGATAGAGGAAGAGAGAAGTATAATGCAATGTATGAGATAATGGTAAGATCGACTGTGCTTCTGGTGATTAGTGTGTGCATGACATGACCACCATTTCATCTACACAACTCCATACAGGATAAGCGTTGTAACCCCCATATAAATGACTATAAGCCTCGGGTCGGAGGCCCAACATAGGCGCCAAATCCTACATGAAATTATAATAGTGACATAGCGACCACATAACATGCGATCATAAAGACTAAGTTACAATGCCTCACAAAATCCCTTTAACATCATCATCATCATTATATACCACAAAGATCTATGTTCTCTGTAATGATAAAAATTTAATTTATATAACCATATGGTGGGAGCGGCAGAAATAACTCCCGAATTTGAAAGGCTAATAAAATATACACAAACGATTCTAGTCAAAATTTTATTAAACCAATTAAAAGAATTATGTTTACCATATAGTTTAATTTAATTTTTTTAATTTTCACTTAATTTTTAAACATAATTTTTTTTTTAATTTTCACTTAATCTTTAAACATAATTTTTTTAAATTTTCACTTAATGTTTAGACACAATCTTTTTTAATACTCACTTAATCTTTAAAAATAATCTTTTTTTTAATTGTAACTTAATTTTCAAACAATCTTTTTTTAATTGTAACTTAATTTTTAAACAGGATCTTTTTTTAATTTTCACTTACTTTTTAAAAATAATCTCACTCAAATGCCGACCGTCACTCTATATACATGTCTGAAGCCTCACTCTGAAATTACGCATTACTCTCTTCGTCATCTCTTGTGGAATTTCCGCGATTTCATGTCGGATAGCAGCTTTGAGATCATCGATTGTCGTCGGTTTGTTTTTGTAGACTCTACACTTCAGGTAGCCCCAGAAGTCACAGGAGATAAGATCGGGTGAACGAGCTGGCCACGGGATGTAGCCTCGCAGTGAGATTAAACGCCCTGGAAACATTTGTCTTAGGACTGCCGTAGATTCTCTTGCTGTGTGAGCGGTGGCACCATCCTGTTGAAACCATACAGCAGGATTTCCACGTTCATTCTGTTTCGGCTCCAGGAAGTCGTGTAGCATCTCTACGTAACGACGAGACGTTACTGTAACTGTTCGCCCTTCATCCTCAACAAAATACGGGCATATTATTCCAAAGTCTGCTACAACACACCAAACAGTGACACGTTGGCTATGGATAGGTCGCTCATGAAGTTGCCGAGGATTATTTTCTGCCCAATATCGAAAATTCTGTTTGCTGATGAATCCTGATAAATGAAAATGTGCTTCGTCACTTGAGAGCACAACTGCGTCTGTTGGAACGTTTTCCAGGATAGCCTGACAAGATGCAATACGGTTGGCCCAATCACGTTCACTAAGTTCCTGCACAACCATGATTTTGTACGGATGAAAGTGGAGGTCTTGGTGTAAAATTCTTCTCACACTACGATCAGATATTCCCAAGCTGGCAGCGTGCCTACGGGCTTAACGTCTTGGAGATTTGGTAACTGCTTGTTGGAGTAATTGAAAGTTCTGTGGAGTTCGAGCGCTGCGAGGTCTACCTGGCGGTGCATTTTTTAAAGCCGAACCTGTGACTCTAAAATTTTTAACCCACAATAGAACGGTTTTCCTGTCAGGGACTGCACCGTACCGACATATTCCGGAGCGCGTAAGAAATAATAGCTGCGTTGTGATTACAGAATCGCCATTTTTAAAATAGGTTTCAAGGACGAACACACGATGTTCACCGCTCCATGCCATTGTGGCGACTGAAATGGCAGCAGTGGTGCTGCACTATGACACAACCCTGGGCCGCCTACCACCACTAGCGCCGAGCCCATGGCGGTGGCAAATTCGGGAGTTATTTCTGCCGCTCCCTGTATCTTCGTATACTTGTCTTTTATCGTAATTCCATGATAATGCTAATTTATTAACGCTGTTACTCTATAGTTCAGCGAATAAGAACGAATGATATATACTATACGCATCATGGTACACTGGTCTTGCAGAACGGTCCTATCATTCTCAAAGGATATTTCGTTCTTGACCACACATTTTTGTATACCCTTTGCTCGTTTTACATGTTTGCCTCCACAGTTATATGCATACATTTTCGCCCTCAGCCCAACAAATTCCTCCATTACATCCCCTCTACACTCATCTTTAAATTTACCCACCACTTTTTTTGTTGGTGGGCGAGTAACATGGGTGAGTGGGAGGGTGGGCACTTGTGTCAAACATTGTCATTAATTCTGGGTCTGAGGCTAAGTCCTGATAAAAATCATCTGTGCATATCTCATATATAAAACTATCAGTATCCATGTAGTACAGTGTAATATTGTCTTGATATTTTATCATTGCATTATAGTGAAAATCGTACATCAACACCTTCGACAGTTCCAGAACCGCGAAACATGCATAAATCGGTTTATCGAAAATTATCTGTTCATGCTCTAGATGGACAAGGCTTAAATTTTCCGTATATATTTTTATGTCTCTGAATGCTGGTTTCGATACGAGTTTCTTCATTTGTGTCTGTACATACCAATTCCATATTTTGATGACTGTTCATTTTCCATCATTTTCCCATGTGTACAATTATTCATTATTTTAAATAGATGATTTTTAAAATCATTAGTTGCTGCTTGGTGTTTCTCTGTGCTTATATCAATGTATGGTTTTAGCCATGATGCTTGTTCAAACTCAATGACTCTTTAGTTTCTCGTTAATTTCAGACCATTTCCAATAGCTTGTTTCAGATATCTATAGTGTATATGTTTCTTTTCTAATGTTGTCATTAGTTTTAACTGTCTACATATAGGGGAGCACTCGTTCACCGGCAGGAACGGTAGGTCTTTGTGGTTGGCATGAAGTTCTTCAAGATACTCTAAATCTACATCAAATATATAGCTAGTCGTAGCATCATCGGGAATGGTCATAACATCAATGAGGTTTGTATCGATCCATTTAAATCATCCCTCTGGTAAAAGCTGTGAAATTGCCAAACCATATATATTTGTATTAGCATTCACATAAATCAGAGATATTATTGGTCTTGCTGGTATCATGCGTGGCTGGAATATGCTTGTTATTAGCAACACAGTGGTGCTTGATACATTGGGCCAGCCTCCTGTTATACCACGTTCAATATATACTAGCATTTCATAATCTACAAGCAGCTCAAGTTTTACCTTGGTGATATTCAGCATTGCATCAAAAGAAAACCACATGGCACTGACGTTATGCACGCAATATAACCCATAGGTATCATTACAAAAGTTCCTGAAATTTTCCAAAATAACACTTAAAAGCAATACGTCGGTTTTGAAATAAAGGTCTGAATATTCACCCAGTGTGCGACAACCAAACTTGCTGAGCATGTGCATAATCAGCATCACTGATGTGGGAGTCGGCAAGTCGGTTGTGGAAAGCAGCTTTAGAAGGCAGTTGTGGTTCATCCAGTTTCCCCCACAAATCAACAAAATCTATGGGGAAAACACCTTTCCTTGTTACTAAATTCATCTAGTCATGTGCAAAGAATTTATATGTGTTAAAAAACCTGTCAGCCGTCTGGTTACTAGCGAGGGTAGCGAGGCTTGCAGACATAAAGCGGGAAGTATCAATTAATTGAATAGAAAACAATTTCCCCCGCTTCTTGCTGAATGTAATTAATTTTCTTCGGAGTGTGGTATAATAAATATGTCCTGACTGTCATAACCTAGCTGCTTAATAACAAAATGATCATCGCTAGATAGTTTATGAAACAGTATGGGTAGCCTCTTTGGTAAACGGCGGAGAATATTGCAGTTGTTACAGGCAGTTCTGATGTAGCTGCAAGTGAAATGGTCATGGTCTCTTACTTTTCTGTTTTTCTGTGTGAATTTAGTGGACCAGTAGCAGCATGTCTGTGCTCATAGGCTCGGATTACTCATACATATATCTCTTTGAACATTTTACCAATACAAACTATCTCCTCCATAAATTTCTTATCAGCATTATTGCCCCTGTATATAATCGGGTCATTTAGTAGGTGTGCTGTCTTTACTACTGGTATTACAGTATTATCGACCACGTCATAAATACAACAACTGAAAGATTCATNAGTAGGTGTGCTGTCTTTACTACTGGTATTACAGTATTATCGACCACGACATAAATACAACAACTGAAAGATTCATACTTTTGGTATTTTTCTGTGTGACTTCTTCGGATCTGATTGGCATGACTGTACTGATAGGTTGATGGCCTCAATATCAAAGTATACAACAATCGGGAACTTGTAAATTTTCTGGTAGTTTTTGAATTTCAGTAGTGGAGGCTTTCAATTCTCTATGCAGGCATATCTGCTCGGGCTGCGGAATGTGCATTACAGTATATTTTATGTCGTGTCAGTGTCTCTGCTCCTGTTAGTCCAGTTACTCGAGGTCGGTTATCGTATTTCTTGAATCAATGCTTATATACGTGTATATTCTCTGTTTGGGTTGTTACACGAGGTCTTACAAGTCTCGAGAAATTTATGATATACGTATAATGTGCATTTTCTTCGGTGGTGAGAAGGAGGTGGTCAAAATGTTGAGGGATTTCAAATTTGCATATTTGTGTTGGCACCAGCTTTGTATTTTCAAGTGAGTAGACATTCACTGAAATTCCATGGTTCTTCTTTTCAAATATAGTTATGTGATGCAGTGGTATTGTGATACGAGGATACTGGGTTTTCCTTGCCGCCAAAAAGTGGCAGCAAGGTGACAGACAAGCATCTCCGGGATTCGATGGGGACCCGCGACTGCTGTCTGCGTTAACCTTGAAGCACACGAGAAGTATTCTTGTTAAAGAAATATATACATAAATAAATATATGATCACTTAGAAATTCTGGTGCTAGTGTGACACTTACCTCTATGGAAGATGAAACGCACTGCAAAGACTGATAACCCTGGTGTGGTTAGAGCCGGTCGTCAAGATACACACGATTTGATTGTGGGGCTGACGCGTCGACCTTGACGAACCCTAAGATCTAAACGAACTGTTAGTAACAAGTTTACAAATATATATATATATATATATATATAATATATGCTATTAGAAGTCATTATTACGAAATGCATGTATGTAGCAAAGCCAAACTGATAATAGTAGCATGTTCACAAAAAAAATTGTTAGAAATACTACTATAAGAGTCCTTATTTCGTTATATCTGTGCAGCCAAGCAGGCAAAGGCGAGCAACAGCAGCATACATTTGAGGATAGAACTTTCCACATATAAGTAACAACCAACATGCATTTAAAGAAAACCACTGTCGTATTATTAAATATTACTAAAGTATGCGCCTGTCTACTTTTGAATAGCATGTTATATCACAGAAGCTTTTACGGTCTAAAACTATCAGATACAGAATACAATTTTTACTATGCCTGAACATATATTAAAGTTTATGTAAAAATATATAAATATGTTTTATAATACTGCATTATAACAAATATACATTAATTTACAGACAAGAGCCGGCATATGAAAACGTCTTTTAACTAACTTAACATAATATAAAATTATTCACGCATTTTTTGGTACATTTTAGTATTATTATTGACATGTGTTCTATATACATGTAGACCGCGTCATGAGCTGTCAGAGAACACATGCGACAGTGACACAGAATACATAAGATTGCAGAGGTCAAATAACAGCTTGTACCACGAAGTACAACTGCACATGCTTGCAAAATGGTGTCGCTATGACCAGAGAAATACTGAAATGCCGTTTTACCAATCAGCTCCTGGTAACTTACTCGCCAGCCGAAAGCCCAGCGAACAAGGAGCCTTTCATAACAGGTAGTAAGCAATGATACGACGACGGCGCATTCCCAGAACCTCGCAGAGAACAAGTATACTCCAATTAAAGGAATCCTAATGTAATTTCATCTCTGTATATGTATCTAGTCTGTAACAGCAACTGACAGCCTGGACGTGTTGCCATGGTACAGCGCGCCCGAGAGAGAAAGCTGGCAGAAATGTATATTTTCAGCAAGTTCACCACGCATAAAAAGTACTCGTAATTGTAACACACTTAAAAGTAATTCATGTATAGTTTTGTGCGCCTCGCTCAATTATAAAGTTAATATGTATTTTAACGTACTCACTGAAATTATTAGCTTAGCACAATTGCAAATACTTTTCAAACCAGTCGCGTTTCCTCATCACATTAAAAAAAATTGTGAGCACACGTGTACATACAATCGCTAGCGGCAACATTTAATCAGTTATAACCCAAAGTCGCGTGCACTTATATTAAACATACGTTAAATATTATACTAAACATGAGAATTATTTTTTGTTCCATAACTATGTTTTTTTTTCTACACGAGAGCCAATATGTTTCCTGCTGACAGAAAAAAAAAGTGTATGTTCGTGATTAAATTTATTTTTCTGTTAAGTAAGCTGCACTGAAACTATAATACAAAATACCGGTAGGTAGAAACAATTGCAGTAGCTCTAGGCGCAAACATATTATAAGAACAACAATTAAGACAACTTTTTAAGTTCGGAGCACATAATATAACTTAGAAAAAAAAAAGCACTAAATTAAACGTAGTTTACAAAACTTTAAATAAGAAGATTTTTTTTTCTAAGAGTGGTAGGTGGGCCCTCTTAAGACGTTTCAACATTAGCAAGCAACGGAATAGACATAACATTATTCTAGTATTTACACTATACATTGCTAATAAACATGACTTCGTTAAAAGCCGGAAAAACACATTTTCAAAAGTCCACGACTGTAACAGACATTTACATACGTCGTTTACACTATAACTTACCTGGTCGAGATTTAACTCGGTGCGAAAACTATGGCCGGCAAAGAATCTCAATGCGATGCGTTTAATTAACAGCGAAATAGTTATAAATCAGGTGTACTATGGCGATCAGACGAGACTAATGAGTACAGAATGAGCGTTCCGAGCCTTGTTTCGGTCTTTTATAGACGAGGGCCGCGGATTTATACGTACAGAATCAAGTTCCTTTCAGGGTGTGGCTGGGCGAGGCACAAGTATTCTTAGACGAGAAATTCACCGTGATTGCTCGCCAAATATGGTCATGGGGCAGTACAGAGCTGTCACTGGCTGGCTATGCTCGTGCTCAGCTCTCCTGCCTGCAGTAGTTTTTAATCCGGGTGCGGAAAAACACGCAGGTCACCGTTGTAAAAATAACTAATGCCTGAGAATGTTTTTAGCCCGAGGACTTCCGTAAGACTGTCGACCAGATCAGGGGGAAAAAATATCACCTCTCCGCTGCACCGCTTAGAGCCTTTCAACTAGTCGAGCATAATATGAATGGAAAAAAAAATCGTGTGACTTGTTTAAAACTTTCTTTACAGGGGCTTTTGAAGGATTTTTCTTTTGATAACGCCAAGATGACCGAAGCTTCACAATCGATGACACAAAGCTATAGTCTGTTCACGGTAAAGTGTCATCAGACAATCGATAAATACATTTCATTGTGACCTCTGTCTTTTGGTTTTGAGTATGGTGAAATGTATACACTGTGTTTATTACTCGCATGACAGTGTTTATATTAACAAGTAACGGAAGGATATAAATTGGTTGAAAGAAAAACGTAACCAGGGCTTCAAAAGTGCTCACTTTACTGTGACCGGCCTATAGAAGTAAAGTTCCTTATATGCGATTAATAACAGCAGTGCTCGAACTGACAGGGGGAGAAGTCAGCCAATTTTCGCCCTCCTGGATGGGTTTTCTCATCTTCTGCATTTCTGTGTACACTTCCAAATGGGAAAAGAAACTTTCCTCTCTTTGAACATATGTTTTTATATCGTAAAATCACATTTCCGAGCATTGCCTTAGATTTTCTGCGCGGCGGTCTATTTTGCAGTCTGTCGAAACTGTAGCGAGCTGCTAGTAACACTGTCGTCAGTTTTATGATTCGTAATATATCGCTTTTATCAGTGAATAGTGTTGGTAACAATAAACATACACGTCACATTTGATATAAATGCTTCCTTTAAATTTTTTAAAGAATTGAACTTTTAATGTACTTTTTTAGTATTCCCCCCGATTTTTACGATTATAAGGGGGAGGGATGGTGGTCTGGAGGGGTGTCGGTGAGAAATAGTGGGTGGTGGGGTGTATATGATGGGGTGGGGGCGGTGCAGGATGGTGGTTGGGGGCCATGACAGCTGATCTACCTGATTTTCTGAACCTGGTTTGGAGCCTTGAATCCTCTTTGCTGCGCTGATGACTATGTGGCTCATACATGGAGGAGCCTCGAATCCACTTTGCTCATTTGAGGACTCGATCAATACATTTTCCGATTTTTTGGGAATTTCTTGGAAAAAAAATGCTATTTACGATCTATGAACCCGAAAGAACTATTTTACAGTACTGTTGGTTTTTTTTATCAAAATAATTTTTTGTACTTAAAATAGGTACTTATCAAATTAATCATGCCTAAACATTACTGCCCACTTAAAAAATACTGTGTTTAAACACGAGAGTATCAGGATTTGGTGGAACCTAGATAAAGATGGTTGTAAGGAATCAATAAAATGCTGCTGAGAGCTGGTAAACTGTCTCTCATACCCCTCTACAGCCAGCCTATGAGTACCAGTGACTCATGTGACTGCAAGGAGATGACTACAGCATAAGGTGATGTCATGTGTGACTGCACATTGGGGAGGAGGTTTGGTGTGTTTCGCTCGCGTTTTATTGACAATTTACTCGTAGCAGCTAGTAGCACTTTCGATTAGGAATTAGGTCATCTTTGGGCCCACACATGTGCAGAATAATTGAGGAGGGATCAGTACAGGTTAGAAATACTGACATCAACATACCGAAAGGAGTTTTCGAGAGTGTGTAGACGACTGTGATTGGCGAGTGTTCCTGTCCAGTGAGCTACTATTTTGTTGTATGTTTCAGTAACGTGGCTGTAGTGTAGCAGTTGCAGTGCCCAGGAAACCGGACATGTTCACAAATCAGGAAAAAGCTCACCGTGTCCTCTGGTACCAGGAGACCCGGTCACCAATAACAGTGCAGAAGACCTTTCAGACTTCAGACAACATATGGAAATATGTTGCCCGAAGTCAAGAGCATTAAGTCGTAGTATGACAAGTTCAAGAACACAGGATCTGTTGCTGACTTTCCGAGAACTGGCCGACCATAAAACTCAGCTGAAAGGGTGGAAGCAGTGACACAGTCTTTTGTGCAAAGTCCCATATGAGTAGTGCATAGGGCCTCACGTGTATTACAGATGCCAAAAAGTTATCTTCGTGATATCTTACACAAACGTTTATTGTTTTGTGCATAGTACAAACTGTTCAGGCTTTGTTGCCCTATTACGCCACACATCGGTATGACTTTGCAGTCGAAATATTATCACATATTGATGGCGATCATGGCTATCTTAAACGTGTTGCTTTTTCTGACAAGGCCGCCTTTTTTGACAGTGATGTAGCGAACCGGCATAACGTGCGTATTTGGTGTTCAGAACCTCCTGGTGAGGTGTCAGAGCATACCAGAGGCAGTCCAAAGGTGAATGTTTTGTGCATGCTTTTGCATGACAAAGTTATCGGACCATTCTTTTTCGCTGAGGGCACCATCATATATCCAGTGCATCTGGACATGTTGCAATTGTTTGCTGTTCCTCAGTTGCTTGAGTTTCACCCAGATGTCATTTTTCAATAAGACAGTGTACCACCTCATTGGGGCTTGGAGGTTCGTGACTATCTTGATACGACTTTTCCTGGACGATGGATCAGTCTTGATGGCCCGACAGCTTAGCCTCCACGCTCTCCTGACATAACCCCGTTAGCTTTTTTTTTCTATGGATATAGTCAAGGACAGTGTCTACAGAACTCCTATATGAGAACTTGCGACTCTGCAACAACAGATATCCACAGTCATTGCATCAATCCCTACTGTGATGTTGGTTAATGTATGGACAGAAATTGAATGTCGAGTAGATGTGCGACGTGCTACCAAGGGTGCTCACGCATAGACTTACTGACGTGTTGTCCTATTGCAACGAAATATGGTTTAGTTTTCCAACATTTTGACATTAGTTTACATTTATATCTTACATATAGTGGATATAAATAAAGTTTCTAATCAGAGAAAGACTTTTGCATATGCTATATATTGCGAGTATGACCTTCATTAAGAGGACACAATATGAAAGGATGCAAAAGCTGCCTCCGAGTCTTAACTTCGCCAACGTAATAAAAGCCGAAAGTAAATAAATACCAAATGACCTGATTCCGTCTTGTAGACAAGATATTCTTAACCCGCTGTAAATGAGAAAATGCATGTATACATTAAAAAATGTAATAACAATACGATGTAATTTTTAAAAAATTGTTTACTTAACATCTATCTCTTCTTAATGCCTGATGGCTAGAGACCTGGAAAATTCGCGAGTTCAATGACCTGTAGGCTATACTCCATTGTCGTATGTAAAATAAAAAATAATGGAAATATCACTGTTCATTGATTGCTTGTTGTATTAGCGGAAGACGGTGATTCGGTCTGCATTTTATTGTGTGTTTGTTATTGGCTCAGAGTTGTCCAGGAGGTGTAAACTAACGGGTGGGCCAATAGAATAAGCAATACAAACGTAAGAGGTTTTGAATTCCAGCTTGTCCCGAAATGAAACAGCGAATTTTTCAGGTCTTTTACTGATGGCTCGTGTGCATGATTAGGGGGAAAGGCCTTAAATTTAAATAACCTACCCGGAATTCGATTCACAACCACTCGCACTCTTGGTCATAAATTGATGTCAAACCAAATGACGACGTAGGAGTTGGTTGGATATTTTTTGAAGGGATGGGTAGGGGGGTAAAGTATGCCGCGGTGGCCTTTGGCAGTAGCGGGTGGGCGAGAGACAAGGTGAGGGCGGCACGTGATCCGCAATATGGCGGACGAGGTAAATAGAACCCGACGTGTGTGTGCCGAGTAAATGTCGGCTATTTTGAAAGGCATCTCCTGGCAAACTGCGCGCCCATTGTGCGCCCAGCGCGACAGGTGTTTGCAGTGAAAACAATAGCCGGTCTCTTCCGAGCTGTGTCGAAACCACGCGGCCTTCCTCTTTTCCTTTCTTCAGTTGCCTGGCCGCCATGCTTTCCCAGCACTGGCTTGGCTAGTACTTCTTGACCCGCCAGACGTTCGCCCACATAAATAGGGGCACCTGTTTTTCGCCAAAATATTTCAGGACAAGGTGTGCTCCAAAATACTTTAGCTTAGAACCACTTTGGTGAGTGGATCATTTCAATGGTTACGCGTATTATCTGTCTGCCCACGAACGACGGACGGTCAGTATCGGAGAAACTTAATTCTGATTGGCGCACCAATATAACACTAACTTTTCCCACAAAGACAAGCGGCCAATAGCCAAAGGAAAGCTGCAAGTGTGCACATAGGATATTGAAGTCTAGCCTGCGCAAAAATTTCTTCGCGAAAAAGGTGGCCCTATATAAATCTTTGCGTGAAGGTGGTCTATATACCGGAAGTTTCACAGGAAGAGAATTAAATGATGTAGAGCAGGAAACTGCGTCCACTGAGCAAGTCCCCCATGTGTGTGGGACGTTCGTTGGTGAGACTATATCTCTCATGCCTGAGTCACACAGTCCCGACATACACGGCCCCACGCGACAAAAACCACAACCACGACAATTCTATTTTCCATGTGACTGCTTGCATTCACAGCCCGACAGTTTATTTACGTTACAGGAAGAGTAGAATTTTCGAAGCCATTTAGAAGGCGCTGGTAGACTAAGGTAGTTTCAAAGGCGGTGGACAGACAGGAAATCTGTAAAACATGACTGTTGCAAAGATTGCAGATGTTATAACTAAGCCATACGAAGGTAACATNGACAGACAGGAAATCTGTAAAACATGACTGTTGCAAAGATTGCAGATGTTATAACTAAGCCATACGAAGGTAACATCTAATAGGATGAACCAGATTTTTTCTTTTCTTTTTAAGCCGCTTTTATACCAGTGTAGGGAAAACTCGTAGTAAGATTTAGTTTTGCAAGGTTTTACGCCCTGTTCGTAGTGCCACATGACCGTATATACTGAAAAAGGGGTATAATGTGCCCGAGGTGCGCAGTAGCAACTCTCCGTGGAACATTGGATTGCTTTGCTTACCATAGCGCTATCAAAAACAGCATGGATAATTTTTGAGGTTAGAACACTGTTTATGTAAAGTGCTCTGAGATGTTCGTGTACTTCCTCCAAACGATTTTCAATGCAATTAGATTAAATTCAAATTGGTAAAAGTATTTCATTTGTTCCGCATGTACCCAACACTGCCCTATCCCACATCAATACAATTGTCAAAGTCATATGGTCAACAGTGATGTACGTTTTCAAAAGACAGTCACTCGCAATCTTGGTCATAAAACGAGGTTAAACCAAATNATATGGTCAACAGTGATGTACGTTTTCAAAAGACAGTCACTCGCAATCTTGGTCATAAAACGAGGTTAAACCAAATGACGACGCGTCACTAACTAGCAACATGTTGGAACTCCGTTCCCCAATCAGCGCCTGGTAACTAACTTGCCAGCCGGCNACGACGCGTCACTAACTAGCAACATGTTGGAACTCCGTTCCCCAATCAGCGCCTGGTAACTAACTTGCCAGCCGGCAGTCCAGCCATTAGCGAAAATTTCGTAGCACGCAGTAGCCAATCAGGCACGACGCCCGTTTCCAGAAAGTCGCACAACCACTCAGTGAATTAGTAAGCCCATATCAAAGAAACCACCGCGCGATTTTTGTCCCTGTGTATTTTTCTACCCTGTGCTTCAGCTGTGTTCGAATTGTTCAATTCGTAATTTAGTAGATTTTTGCTCGGATTCTCTCAGTAGGAGTTTCTTCAACAATTGCAAAAACGCATTATAT